>KK076427.1:399131-595329 GCA_000587855.1 Mucor irregularis B50
TTCGAGCGTGACAATAGCCCCTCCCTGGCTTTGTGTTCGTCCCTGAACACCTATGTCTTGAAAGCCACCAAGATCCATTTCAGTATCAGCAGCAGTAGGATTGATCTCTTGAGTGATCTGAGCGACTTGAGGTTCAACGTCCATTTCTTGAGCAACTTGAGTGACTGGAGCGACTATAGGGTCAGTGTCCATCTCTTGAGCGATTGGCGGAGCGTGAATTATTTCAGTGTCTTCTGCATTAATTTCTTGTTGATCCAAATCAATGTCTTCGTCTTCAATTTCAGATATTTCAGGCACCAAAGGAGATACAGAGATAGTTTGACTTGCATTAGATCCAGAAGCAACGACTTGAGATGGATGGGTGACAGTATCAACCGGATGATTTGTTTCAATTTCTTTACTAATATGACTGATTTCTTCAGATTCGACCGGAGAGACATCATGGACAGGCTCAGGCAACGTGTGACTCGTTTCTTCTTCTTCCAGAGGGTCAACAAAGTCCTTTTCTTCATCATTGTTCACCATTTCAGCACCACCTGACTTTTTCGCTTTCTCAATTGCACGCCATTCACGTCTTGCAGCAGTGGGGTCATACCAAGGAGCAGAAGGTTTTTCACCATGAGCAGGAGAGAGACGGTCAGCATGTACACGCGACTTGAGTGGTTCACCAGCGATTGTTTGCAATTTATAAGTACCGTAATCTGGAAAGTGTTGAACAACAATAAAAGGGCCTTTAAAATTTGGTTCTAATCCATAACGACCTTCATTTGTAAGCATCACCATATCACCAATTTCATAATGAACAGGTTTGATAGCAGCATCCCAGCGTGTCTTGTCTTTTTCAGCCATAGCTTTTAAACGGAATTCAGCAGCAGCACGGTCTTGACCAAGGTCAGCCAATTCACGGGAAGTAATATCAGCGACAGTTCTAGGGTCTTTGAATGTGTTAGCATCAATGTAAGGACGTAATATATCACCTGGAAGACGAGGTTGACGACCGTAAGTAAGATAGTAAGGGCTAAAACCAGTGGTATGATGAATTCTAATACGACACGCCCATAGAGCAGCATGCACAAAATCATCCCAACGATGAATTGCACCATTTACATACTTGCGAAGCATTCCTTTCACCGTCTGATTTATTCTTTCTACTTTCGAATTGGTTCTTGCATGGTATGCACTTGTAAGCTTGTGATTATATCCGACACGTTTGGAGTAGGCTTTCATAAGCAAACTATTAAAATTTGCACCCCTGTCCGTCACCACCTCAGACATACAACCGAAATTCATCATGATATCTTCATACAAGAAATCAGCAACATTTTCTGCAGAAGCAACAGGCATAGCACGAGCAACGATCCAGTTTGTAGCATAATCCACACCAATGAGTAGCCAACGATTACCTTTAAGACTTTCAGGGAGATCCAAAAAATCTAAATGCCAACGATCAAAAGCAGAGGGTACTTTAAGTGGATGCATCACGTCTTTATGAGCTTTACCTTTTCGACGATTCACTTGGCAAGAGGGACAAAGTTTCAACCAATCAATAATATCTTGACGGATACCAGGCCACCAGAAACGAGACAACATATAGTACAAAGTGGTTTTAACACCGGCATGACCAAGAGATTCATGATATTGAGCAAGAGTATCGGCACGTTCAGAAAAAGGTAGATAAGGAACGTTTGTAATTGCATCCTCCCCGGACAATTTAACTTGTCGGTATAACCTATTAGATAAGACAATGAAGTTATTTTGCTCTTTGTTTAACACGTCGTTAATCACTTTTGATTTCACCTTAGATCTTGCGTCAGGAAGCAGCAACAATGGCCAATCATTACGAATGTTTTCAGGAAAAACATCCCAAGCAGCAAAAAGAGAGTCGGGTAAAGCATCCCAAGTAGCATACAACATATCGGGTTCGATAGTTTCGTCATCAGGGGCAACATCTTCAGTAGCATAATTCATTCTTGAGAGGATATCCGGGATATGGTTTTCAATGCCTTTTTTGTATACAATAGTAGGATTCATAGCTTCGATTTCATTCATCCAACGAACCAAACGACTAGGTGGATTATCTTTTGTTCTGAAATACTGCAAAGGCATATGATCAGAATACACCGTGTAACCAGCAGGACAACCATCAACGTAGCAACGCCATTTTCTTAAAGCATGAATAATACCTAGAAGTTCACGTTCTTGAGCGGGATAACGAGTTTCGGCTTGACTAAACTTTTTAGATTCAAAACAAATAGGATGCCAAGGCAGAGTTTCATCATCATCAGGTTGGAGAGGAACGGCACCACAACCACGATCAGAAGCATCAACTTCAATCTTGAAAGGCTTATTCATATCTACAACTTTTAAAACAGGGCTAGTAGCAAGCAATTTCTTTAACGTATCAAAACTATTTTGACAAGCGTCAGTCCATACAATGGGTCTCTTTTTGTTACCTATACCACGAGTTAAATCGGTAAGTGGAGCAGCAATAGAAGCAAAGTCCTTAATAAAGCGTTTATAAAATTGAGCAAAACCAATAAACTGTCGAACTTCTTGTACATTATTTAATTTTGGCCAATTTTGAAGCACCTTGATTTTCTCGGGACTAGGAGAGATACCAGCAGCGGAGATTGTATATCCAACGAACGTCAGCTCTTTTTTTCCAAATTCACATTTTTTCAAATTTGCGATTAACTTGTTCTTCTTCAGCAATTCCAACACATGTTTAACATGCTTCTTATGTTCTTCTAAATTGTCACTCCAAATGAGAATGTCGTCGAGGTAGACCAGAGCAAACTTGTCCAAACAGTCAGAGAGCACGTTATTCATTAATTTTTGAAACGTAGGCGGAGCATTCGAAAGACCAAAAGGCAAAACCAGAAACGCGTACTTTCCGTAACGAGTGTTAAATGCAGTCTTGTCAACATCTTCAGAAGCAATGCGCAATTGATGGTACCCAGATTTAAGATCGATAGAGCTAAAGAACTTGGCCTTTGAGAACTGTTCAAGACATTCATCTATACGAGGAAGAGAGGTAGTGTCTTTTACTGTAACTTTGTTAAGGCATCTGTAATCAACACACATTCTTAATTTACCGGGTTCATTACTTCCAGAATCAGGTTTCTTTCGCACAAAGAGAACAGGAGCACCCCAAGGTGAGTTACTTGGTTTAATCAGCTTGAGACGTAACAACTCATCAATCTGTTTCTTCAGTTCATCTAATTCTAGAGGCGACATTTTAAAAGGAGGTCTTGAGACAGGTTTCGAATCACCAGTATTGATAATATGATGAACACCACGATCAGGAGGTAACCCAGGAAGCTCGTCTTTGAATACGTCAGAAAACTCTTTAACTAATTCCTTCCAGTACGTGTCATTTAGTTCTTTATTCGATTCAGCATCTTCAGTGACGTGTAATTCTTGAATACATAGTAGAAAACCATCCGCACCCTTCTTCAAATATCGATCAGCTTGCTTATGGGATATGAGGTAACTAAGATCAGATATAGGAGGAGTGAGTGACGAATGTTTTAAACTAGTATTTTCAATAGGCTTTAATTTTATACTTCCTTTGCTTAAGTACCATGAATCATCAGACCAATCAGGAGTAGGTTTTTCTTGCTTCAACCACGCACGACCCAGTATCAAATCGAACTTGGTAGGGAAAACGTAAGCCATCACTGTAGAAGTATAACCATTAAGAGAAAGTTGTAATTTCACTTTATAGTTAATTTCAGCAATTTGACCACCAGCAGTTTCAACTTTTCTATCAGTTACAGGTATCAATTCTTGATCTGACTTCAAAGAACCAGGAGAAACATAATTTTCACTTGCACCAGAATCAATCAGAATTTCAACACCTTTATGAGGGAGCGATCCATAATAGAGAGGTAAAGTAGTAGCCAAAGAATTTAATTCTTCCAAGTGATTAAATTCTTCATTCAATGTAGTAGTAGGATAGATAATAGGATTCAATTCAACAGCTGAAATAGCACCATCAATAAGTTGACTTGATGTTTGAGCATGTTGCGGTTTCAGTAAAGGGAATTTATCGTCAGATAAAGAGTCAGAAGAGTAACAGGCATCAAAATCGATAAGGTCTTTATTATTTTTATCACTATTATTACTATCACTACTTTCTTGAGTACATTGATCAATGAGATTGATAGCACCATATTTTCTTCCACGAGTCTCATCCATTCTCTTGATTTCATTCAATCGTTCCCGACAGTTTCTCTTAATGTGACCAGTTTTTCCACAGAAGTAACAGCGACCAGAAGAACCACCACCAGAAGAATTATTTTTACCACCACGATTATTATTGTTGCCACGATATCCACCATTGTTATTACCACCACGATAGTTTCCACCACCTTGTCTTCTATCAATCCAGTCAAGATCCATAGGAGTAGGGCCATCATTATGATAAACAGCTTGAGGTTGTTGAAAAGAATGAGAAGCAACACCAGGGAAAGGAGAAGAAAACATACTTTGTTGATGATTGAAGTGATGAGCACTATCATAAGTCAAAGCAGCTTTAATAGCAGTCTTCAGAGTACCATCATAATATTGTCGAACATAAGCCACAGTATTGCCTTCACGTAACCCACGCATAAATTTATCACAAGCTTCAACATCAGTCATGTCAGTAATAGCAAGTTTCAAATCCATAAAGTTATTGATATAAGTAGATATATCACCAGTTTGAGTCAGTAACGCCATATGATCTCTAGCCAACAATTCCGAGTTTTCAGGACAGAAAAATTCCTTCAGCAACCTTTTCAACGTAAGCCAACCAAGAGGAGGTTCACCAGCAGGAGGTTTTTCAGTAGTACGATACCAAGTGTCAGCTTTATCTTTCAAAAGACCAACAGCCATAATTCCAGTTTGTTCATCATTAAGATTTTCGAAGAACGCATAATTTTCCACAGAAGAGATCCAACCATCGATTTTAACAGCATTTCTTTCACCACGGTAGAAATCCGGTTCTCTTGTTCTAGTAACCTTTCTTCCTTTATTAACTTCTTGCATAAGAGTAGATATTTGATTCACCAAGTTAGCCATATCCATACTAGACACATCGCTAGATGAGCCAGCATTGTTATTGTTTCTATCAGCCATTTCTCTGTGAACGCTGATGCTACCAATTGTCAAGTGTGAGGTCCCAGGGATTCTTTCAGTCAAAAGCTATCCAGTGCTTGAATCCGCCTATCACGTGATATAAGAGTGTAAACGTATATAAGTGTAAAGAAGCCTTTTGATACGAAGTATGCAAAAGACTTAAAGAAATATAATAGACTTTTTAATTAACAGTAGACAGATAATGATCATTTTATTAATACAATTGAGGGATATTTATACTATTTTCAAATGTACTGATCTAATTTAGTTTATAGATGCAACTTATGAATATGAAGTAATAAAAGTAATATATAGTAAGTTTGCATCTAATTTAGCCTTGGTGGATGTCTTTAAGAACTAACAACTTAGTCTTTTTCTTTGGTCTTGCTTTAGGCGTTTTTGGTTTAAATCTTCTTTTCGGAGTTTTACGAGGTATTTCCATTTCTGTCGGTCCAGGTTCAATCTCCGGCACACCTAACTCTTCCAAAGCACTTCTTGAAGGTACCAAGTCTTCTTCGAGCGTGACAGTTTGTTACGTTCGTATGTTGGTGTTATTCTGGATTGGTCTACACAGCTTAAAGGCCTTGTCAAGCAATTTGCACATGTAAAACACGTGACATGCGCGTGATCAACTTTTCAACATACTTTTTGAAGGTCTTTAAAGGTGCTTTGATACTTCTTGATGCTTGTACACTTCTTGGGCGGTCTTTAAATATCAGAATTATTTTCCAAAAATGGAAAAATCACACTTTTTCAAAGTCCTCCACTACAAGGTCTGTGCTCGGTCCACGATGGAAATTAGAATTTTGAGTATAAAATAATTTTGACAGATGGCATTCTATTGTTCCTTGTTGTTGTTTGATATAAATAAATAATTAACACACAAGTGACAATAGGTATGTTTATTAAATAATGACAGATTTTTCGATTTGCATTTATTATGTATCTTTAATTACAAAAAAGTAGTCCGGCCCGAACTATCACGTGATATTACCGAAAGTGCATGCAAAAATCATGTGCATATCACGATTTTGCAAATGTCCGGATAATAATGGAAGCTTAACTTAAACTTTACTTTAATGAGATTGGAATTGTTTTTCGCAGAGATCACCAAGTATTTGGAACAGTATTTCGAACAGGGAGCTACAGTTTATATGGTATTATGAATACTAGGGGTGAAATAAGTTAAAGTAACATCTATGCAGTCTTAAAATAAACCTACTAAACTTCTACGTAATTCATTGCACACTGAAGTGTAGGGTAGTAGCAGCCATTTTGCCTGCTTTATTGATAAATTGAAATACATTGCTTTGTTTGGATTGAGCAATTGTTGCTCTGGGAATAAATTATAATAGGGGAATATGTATGTTGATTAATGTTGCTTTAGAGTGGAGTCAACTTGTTCACGAAGTTCACGTATAACACAATCGCAGAATTGGGTCACTGTCTTTTTTACCATGTTGAGGCCCTTATCTGTTTTGCGTGCTATCTCAGATGGTTCAAATTCATCAAATGTAAGTTCAAACCTAAATTTACAAGCTCTTTTGAAAATATAAAAAGAAAGAGAGATAAAATTATTGACATGTTCCTAATATGATCATTTTCTTTACAAAACTTACGCTGAGAAGAAACGCAAATTTTCTATGGCTCTGTATGTACGTCGGCTGTCATTATGAATCTTTGTGATGAATCCAAATGGTCTTCTAGAGCGCTTGACAACGCTATTGTATGCATTACAGAGAATGATTCCATCACTAGCCATAAATATAACAATAATTTAGAAACATACGTGGGCACAACTATCGATCCAATCTCTTACGCTAGGAATTTTAAGAATGCATCTTCATCTTCTTCAGGATTTGGAAAAGATACCCCCTCCTCCAAATTGTAGCCATCCAGATTATCCGATAACAAGGCGTAGTATCTTCCTACAAGGAACAAATCGCGTATTGGTTCATTACCTTGTTTCTGTAATACGATTATTCGTTAATCTTACCTAGAGGGTTGTTTACGAAGGAACCTCGTTCAAGCCATACTGGCACGCCACTCGACTTTTTAGTTACCAAATGTCCCTTTTCCTTTTGTTTCAATTCCTCATTTAATTCACTTTCTGTCAAACTAAGGATAGAAGTTTTCCCCATCAATGCTTGGATCTCAGGGGTAAACATAGCGGGTGGGCTACCAATGTGATGCGGTGGATTGAAGGCGTACGTTTCTACCACCTCGAGATATTTGTGGATAGCGAGACGTTCTTTTTCCAACAACTCAAAGTCAGATGAGCGATAAAGAAATCCAGCTTCATTGTCACCCTCTTCCAACTCCTCTTCCATACGGTGTTGATTCTCCAATTCTTTCATTGATTCCAACAGATTTAGTGATGCATGTCGTAACTTGCTTACAGCCTCGTTCGATAAATCATGGCGGTGGACGGTATAATTTCTCACTGAGCCCAACATGGTTGTGACAGTTTGCAACAAAGGTAAAATTTGAAAAGTATCCGGGTTTTCATCAGTGGATAAAGGATGTGATGATGCGGATGATGAGGAGAGCCGAGGACCTGTAATCATGGCCCAAGTAGAGAGTGTCGTTTGGATATCTGCAAAGCAAATATTCAGCAAGACATCTAAATCAGTCTCGACGTCAAGATCAATCCAGCTGGGCGGTGGTTCTCGTGGTGTCGGCAGTTGTTCGTCCATGTCGTCTGGTTCTTCTACGAGCGCTTGATGAAACCCTAGAGTGCCTCCTCTATTTTTGGTGTTATTGAATTTAAACTTCTTCCCCTAGTTTCCTAATTCTTACTTACTTGTTTACTTTAAGATCTTTTTTGGCATAAAAATTCTGTAATCTTTCTATAGATCCTAGGGTTAAAACAGATGACCTTCTTTGCGCTAAAATATGAGTAGTACGGGGTTAAAAGATTGAAACACGTTTCGAAAGGAAGATTCCAAAATTGGATGTAAAATACGTACCTGACCGGGCAAAGCCTTTTGTTTGAATCCCGTTGATAGGCTTCATATATCGTCTACCAAAAGGACTTTGTGCGCGTATGATAGAGTCCTTTTGTTGAGAAGGAGTGGGCGAGTGCACTCGTCTCTCAAAACTCGAAAGGTCGTCATCAGTCAACGGAGGGTAACTTGAAAAAGAGTCAAGACTATCTTGTGTTGATGGGGGATCCGTTGGTGAAGGTGAATCTAAAGGATGTTGCAGCATGCCGAAAAAGAGTAAAGAAGAACAGAGAAAGAGAGAAGGAAAAGATAGAAAAGAGAATACAAGTAGTTCTTATTTGTCACAGTTAAAGTTGTTATATTCCACAAGTCACGGTGTTACAATATTGTATTATATAGCAGCACTTTGCACGAGTATGTATTATAGCCATAAGTCAATAAAGAGGAAGTTTGAAATCATTTATTTTTTATCGCGCAGGGGGAAGACACAACAATATGACATTATATTACATTTTTGGTGTTTTGAGTATACATTGAGATATTTTACATGGAAGTATTTCTTAATTCTTCAAGTCTCTTGACAATGAACATACTGGTATCAAGGAAACGATCGACGCAGTTGGCTAAACAAGCTTCCTCACTGCGATCCAACTTGTTGTTGACCTTGGAGATACACTTGTCCTATTTTACAACTTTATATCAGTTCCATGCCTCCCAAAATCGCTTGCCATAACCATGACAACTTACCCAACAGCTATCAGTCAAAGAGTGAACGGTTTGTTGAACGCGAGCCTTAGCTTGTTCAGCTTCGAGAAACTAAGACAGGTCAACTCATTAGTATCAAAATTTGTTTGGTTTTATAAAACTAATTCTTCGGTTCTTACTTGTCCAAGTTCGCGTTGATCGTGTTCAGAGAATTGAGGTTGAGACATCGTTTTTTTTTTTAGTTTATTTGGTGTAAAGGGAAAGGAGCCAGTGAGAAAATGAGAGAAAATATACCTGGGGGGCCTTCTTTCGAGCAGAAACAAACGCCGCTAAGCTCAAGTAGCTGATTGGTGGCTTGTTTCAAGCCATGAGCTGAGTATCAACATTGTTTTTCTCTATATTTGTTGCATTGCAGCGAGCTCCTCCTGTGTGAAAAGTATTGAAAGTGATATAGTAGAACGCAATTTATAAGCAAATTTGGTTTCTATTATTGAATATCAAAAATTAGCTCGCTCATATGGTTATCGAGCCGAGAAATGAAGCCACGGAAAACTTACGCGGAGTATGAAAGTTATAGACTTGAAGCTGTCAGCTCGCTGTGGAGCTCTTTTCCTTTACTTCCCAGAATACCTTTCAACTATAGTCATGGCACCTCATCCTATTCCTCAACAACATCCCATCCCCACACAGCAAGTGCAAGATCGCTTTAAGCGTAGATTACAGACACCACAAGCTATGGCTCCCGCACCAAGAGCTAGACAGATTCAAGTTTTATCCTGGGCTGTCTCCATTTGTAATACACTAGATCTACTTTGTGCCTTTTGAGATTTTTAACAGCCTTTTTTTCTGTAGCTTTAAGTGCCTATGTTGTGCTATTTGCTGATTTCGGAACAGAAAAGAATTGTTACACTCCTGTAAGTGGCTTCACCAGCAACATTTGTATTCAGCAGACTAGCTAATCACTAAAATATAGATCCGGGAATGGTTTAAGGAAAAGAAGCAAAGTTTTTGGACACTTAGTGAACAAGAGAAGCAAGACTTGAAAGATCAAGGAAAGCTGTAATTCGACTTAAATAAATATATTACTCTTTTGTGTTATCCAAAGATTAATTATGCTATGATATTTTATACACTGAACATCCTAATTTTTCATTGGATGAAGATTGGGCTTTGACCAATTTCTATCTTTCTTTTCAAATATCTCCAATTATTGATATCACTTGTAGCAGGAAGCGTAGCTTGGATAAGCTGAAAAGAAACACCTTCTTTAATACTCCCCTCACCTTGTATGAAAGCTTTTGTTTTACTGCATCTATTACCTAAAAAAAAAAAAAAACTGCCTTCCTTGAAGGAGTGAACGTGAACATTGGGCGATGCACGGGGTGAAGGATATCATCGAAGAAATTGGACTATGGCATCAAAAGGTTACTGCCTTAGCTTTGCGAAAGGAGTGCAAGCGCTTAGGAGAAAGCAATTCGAGGATATTAGGAAAGATTGAGCAGTGCGACTAGAAATTACACTTGCCTTACGCAAGACTTACTACTCTGTATGTAAGTGACACGGTCCTGCAAGTAAAGAAAAGGCTCAATAATAAATTGAAAAGCTCGAAATCTCTAGGCAAATGTCCGAAAATGTCGAGAGTATATGAAAAATGTACTTGATGAGGAACACCTATACTTTACTCCTCCTCGATGCGTCGCTATAAAGATTTCTGTACACATGAGTGGGATGTAGGCCCGCAAAATTTGATGTCGTGGTTACTCATGACCTCTTTCGAGTGAAATCAAGCCAAAGAAGAGTCTGCAGAGGCTTACTGGTTTGACTGGTCAAAAAAAAAGGGACAGATATTAACCTTTATACAAAAGAGTTTAGCGATGATCATCTATTTTGCTATTTTTAAATAGTTTCAGTTCCTATAGTTTTTGGTTGGTTTATGGAATAGATAGTCTCTTTAATCATTTCATACATCGTAATAATTCAATATAATTCGGCGAGAGATATGCTCATTCAAGTAAGTCATTGAGTATCTGGCTTATCTTCTTTTACAGTCCCCCATGGTAGTAATACAAATACTACTCACTTCAAAGATACTTGAGGGAAGATCTCAGCTTTAACAAACCAGGTCATAAACTAACAACACGGATTCATAAATAGATAAAAGCGATAGCCTCCAGTCACACTTTGTTTGTGATATCCACCAAACCACCTTAATTAAAGTACGCTCTCTTCCAATAATGGAAAAAAGAACGCCTAAAAATGTAAAACCTTAAATGCCGCATAAAGCAACAATTCTGATTTTCCCCGTTGTGACTTCGTAAGTTGTGGTGAACCGGGGTAAATAAAGGGCCTGGATTTTTTTTTTCTCTCTTCTTTTTGACATATCCTTTTTTCATATTTCAACATGTTCTCTTTGAAGACAGCAGCTAACAAGGTCGTTTTCCCCGCCACCCGCGTTGCCTCTCGCAGATGCATTTCTTCTTCTGCCTCTAAGACTGGTAATGATTTCACAGCTTCAACGTTTTAAATAGAATAGACATATTGAATGGTTTTTTACTTTTTAGCCTTCGTCTCCACCCGTATGGCTCTCTCTTCTGGCAACAAGTTCGTAAGTAGAATATATAGCATAAGTGAGGGATAGAATAAGGTGATTGACAAGTGTGTTTATAGACTGCCAACCTTCTTAAGGGAGCTTATGTTTCTGCCGCTCCTTCTCGTATGATGTTCTTTGGTAAGAGTTTTTTTTTTTTCGTACTACACTTACCAAATCATGCTGAACGAGTTATATGATATTGTATTAGGTCGTCGTACTATGGCTACTGATTCTGGAAAGTTCAGCCGTGCCAAGCCTCACGTCAACATTGGTACTATTGGTCATGTCGATCACGGTAAGACCACTTTGACCGCTGCTATCACCAAGACTTTGGCTATTGATGGTGGTGCTCAATTCATGGATTACAACCAAATTGATAAGGCTCCTGAGGAAAAGGCTCGTGGTATTACTATCTCCACTGCTCATGTTGAATATGAAACCAACAACCGTCATTATGCTCACGTTGATTGTCCCGGTCACGCTGATTACATCAAGAACATGATTACTGGTGCTGCTCAAGTATGTATTTAGAAGGCTAATGTGTTGGATATAGGCAGTTATACTAACGTAGTGTTGTGTAGATGGATGGTGCTATTATTGTCGTTTCCGCTACTGACGGTCAAATGCCTCAAACTCGTGAACACTTGTTGTTGGCCCGTCAAGTTGGTGTCAAGAACTTGGTTGTCTTCATCAACAAGGTTGATCAAGTTGATGATCCCGAAATGCTCGAACTTGTCGAAATGGAAATGCGTGATCTTTTAGGTGAATACGGTTTCGATGGTGAGAACACCCCTATTGTCAAGGGTTCCGCTCTTGCTGCTCTTGAAGGCCGTGATCCCGAGATTGGTGAAATCCCTGTCAAGGAATTGATGGCTGCTGTTGATGCTCACATTCCTACTCCCGTCCGTGACTTGGAGAAGCCTAGTGTGTACGTTATTGAAGATGTCTTCTCTATCTCCGGTCGTGGTACTGTTGCCACTGGTCGTGTTGAACGTGGTACTATCAACAAGGGTAGCGAAGTTGAAATTGTTGGTATGGGTCCTACTATCAAGACCACCCTCACCGGTATTGAAATGTTCCGTAAGGAATTAGATCGTGGTGAAGCTGGTGATAACATGGGTGATGATCCCGAAATGCTCGAACTTGTCGAAATGGAAATGCGTGATCTTTTAGGTGAATACGGTTTCGATGGTGAGAACACCCCTATTGTCAAGGGTTCCGCTCTTGCTGCTCTTGAAGGCCGTGATCCCGAGATTGGTGAAATCCCTGTCAAGGAATTGATGGCTGCTGTTGATGCTCACATTCCTACTCCCGTCCGTGACTTGGAGAAGCCTTTCTTGATGCCTATTGAAGATGTCTTCTCTATCTCCGGTCGTGGTACTGTTGCCACTGGTCGTGTTGAACGTGGTACTATCAACAAGGGTAGCGAAGTTGAAATTGTTGGTATGGGTCCTACTATCAAGACCACCCTCACCGGTATTGAAATGTTCCGTAAGGAATTAGATCGTGGTGAAGCTGGTGATAACATGGGTGCTCTTTTGCGTGGTATTAAGCGTGAACAAATCCGTCGTGGTCAAGTTATGTGTGCTCCTGGTACCGTCAAGTCTCACAAGAAGTTCATGGCTCAATTCTATATCTTGTCCAAGGATGAAGGTGGACGTCACACTCCTTTCGTCAACAACTACCGTCCTCAAATGTTCGTCCGTACAACTGATGTTACTGTTGCTCTTACACATCCTGAAGGTACTGAGGATCCTGATGACAAGCTCATCATGCCCGGTGATAACGTTGAAATGCAATGTGAACTTGTTCACGATATTGCCCTCGAAGAAGGTCAACGTTTCACTATTCGTGAAGGTGGTAAGACTGTTGGTACTGGTGTCGTTACCAAGGTTATGGATTAAATGCAACAATAGCTACAAACAAAGGATAAAATTTAAACTGTATAAAAACCCTTATCTATCCTTAATTCCATCATGGTTGGAGAGTCCATGTTCTTTTAATATTTTTTACGCAAAAAAACATATAGAAAATGAAAATAAACAAAAATTTAAACGCAGATAATCACGTGAATCGGTCTATGAGGGGGTTATAAAAACCCATTTTGAGCTTTTTTTTTTCAAGTTTTACAAGTCGTAGAACAATTGTTGAATTGTAAATTATACAGGTCTTCATTAAAGGGTTCTACAACAAATCAAGACATTTTTTTACGATATCACCATGATGAACATGAACTGCGACTCACTTCCGCTTGCTCATTTGCCAACAAAGGCAGATATATCGGAAACTTCTCCAATAGGAAGTGGAGGAGGTGGAGGAGATGCCGTAAATATGTTACTGGCAAAGTTGGATGAAGGAACGCAAACTATTATCAATTTGCGTTCCATTTTAACTCTCAAGACAGCCGAACTCAATGAGTTATTGGCTCAATTAGAACTGACGAACCAAGCTATTACAACAGTGGAATCAACAACAAGTCAAATTGAATCCATGTTGAAAGAGTTTGGCTTATCTTCTGATAAAGAGAATTTGCTGATAAACGCTGAAGCCTCTTTGGATTCAGCTATTAAATCAGCAACAAGTATTTATCCTCAACAGTTCAAGCAGCCCTTGATGAGAAGACCTTCTACTGCGAGCACAAATAGTGGAAGTGCTATTGACAGTAACAATGGTGATAAAAGACTTGTAAGTTGTGAAAGGGGTGGTTATGGAGACTAGTAGTTTTTTAATCGTTATTATGCAGAGTAATGCTCGATTGTTGACTACCAAGATTCGTTATAAACCTGATACAAAGCATATTTTGAGAAAATTGAATGATTTGGTCAGAGATTTAGATCTGGATACTGGCAAGTTCTTTTCTAGTATTGGAACGACTGGTATGTTGAGAGATTCTATTGCAGGAGGAAAGGCATACTTATCTTTTGAAGTAAATAGATGATTATGAAGTCTTGCAAAAGGCATATGTTGATCTGGATATTGCCAAGACAATCTCATTATCTGCAAAAAGTAATATGAAGAGAAGAAACATTTTAATGAGAAGTGCTAGACGTAGAAATAACATGGAAGAAATTCAAATGGTAAATTCGAATTACTTTATGAAGGGCAATAAGTTATGTACTTAGTTTCTCTTATTTTAGCTCGGTGATAAAATCAGAGAAGGAGTGTCGCTTTGGATGACTTATACCAGAGATACTCCATTATTGATCAATGGTGAAGATATCATTACCATTTTGGATAGAGAGGATGTTCTCTTATCAAAGAATGTAAGGCAATTTTTTATGTGGTCATGGATCCATTTCTCATAAATTTTGTATTTCCCTTTCAGCAACCTATACCATCATCTCGAGTATCATACGATGAAAGAATCAACAGTGGTACAGGAATCTTATTGACACCATCCACATCATCTCAAACGAGATCACCTTCTATTAGAAGTAGCTTAAATCTTCAATCAGGCACTGAAAGTAGTAGTATTGGATCATCTATCAAGAAAAAGACGCATAGTCGCAGTTCATCCTCAGTATCAATCTCTGATACGTCAATTCCTCCTGTTCCTTCTCTTCCAACAACTATACCAACTACACCTATAGCATCCACTGCTGCAACCATAGCTGCCAATAAGAAATTGTATCGCCAATCAGCAGGACCTCGACTGACCCAAGTCAAAGCAAACATTGGATTACCACGTGTCAGAACAACATCTTTTACACAACAACAACAACAACAACACAAGACATCCTCAACCCCTCCTCTACAAGAAAAAGAATCTTCTTCTACTATATTAACAACACATTCTGCAAAATCTGCAACCCCCACGTCTGCAAGCAGCAGACAATCCGCTATTCCTTTACCTCCTTCCCAACAAAATTCCACCAAAGATTCATCTTCGCCTACATCAAATGTTTTATCTCCAGATGGGTCAAAGAAATCTCTTTTAAAACCACCCTCACAACGAGGCCCTGGTTCTACTTTAAGATTAAGAAGTATGCTAGCCAAACGTGGTCAACCTGCACCCAAGCCTCCTACTATGCCATCAACAAAAGCCAATCCTGAATGATAACACTACTATGACTATACAACAAGATAATAATTTCTCTCTTCAAAGTCAAACTCTATAGCACAAGTGGATACCCTGTTAAGCTATCCTCCTATTATTATTATACGTTTACACTGAGTCAACTTGTGCTGTGAACACGACCGTTTTTAGATACCAATTCCGCTACTATAAGCTGATTCCTATTACATTTGGAAAGAGAAGCAATTTATATGAATATAATGACTAAATATTGACTAATAACTCCAAGTGCGCGCATCGCTATGTATATAATATAGTGAGCGCTGTACTTGTATAATAATTTATTGTAATAAACATATGGATATCATATATTATATACCATCCATGATATCGAATCTTTCTTTAGCTCATATCCATTATTATGTCGAAATAACAAGTTCATATTCATCCCATACATTCCAACAACCCTCCTATTATCTCCATACAAACTCACTAAACCATCCTATCCATGCCCAAAATGTAAAAAGAAACTACTTTAGTATTCGTATTAATCAAACAGAGAGAGAGAGAAAGAATTTTATTTCTAACAATGAATCGAATCAATTTAGTTGCTGGCTTCGAAAGCGGCCTTAGCATCCTTGATCTTGTTGAGACGTTGCTTCTTGTTGAGGGCAACGGCACGACGGTAAGGCTTGGCGGGCTTACCCTTCTTCTCGGTGGGCTTGGCAGAAGGATCTTCACGGATAGCTTCATGAGCTTCAGTGTACATATCTTCAACCTTATCAGAAGTAATACCAGCCTTGATGAAGGTGGCGAATTGCTTCTTGTAACGTTCCTCATCTTCTTCTTCGAGGTATTCCATGTACTCAGCAACGTGAACACCGTAGATGTAGTTACGGAGGAGTTCATCATCGTTGGTCTTGGTTTCAATATCGAAACCAGGGAAACGGTTACCGTTGTGGGGGACAAAGATACCACCATCGGAAGCACCCTTCATGGCACCAAAGACACGGGCACCAGTGGAGGTACGGGCGAGACCGACATCGAGGAAAGCCTTGAAAGGACGGGGAGCATCCTCAGCGGCTTCGATCAATTGAACGGTACCGTCGGGTTCAGCGAAACCTTCGTACTTGTCAGCAAGACCGAGCTTGGCAAGAGTACGACGGGCAAGGAGGAGACCAGTGGCATAGGCGGAGGCCCAGTTGGTCAAACCACCCTTGATACCGTAACGGGGAAGTTCGTGAGCATAGGCAGCAGAGAGAACGAAATCACCTTGGAGCTTAGCATAGATGATTTGACAAATGATGTCCTTGTTGGTGAAACGGACAACCAATCTGTACTTGGGAGAGTTGTACTTGTTCTTGGCTTGAACGACGAGTCTCTTACGAGCATAGTAGTCGGTCTTACCCTCTACACAACACATTGGCCGTTAGTTCAAGTCAGCCATTTTGACGACATCCAATGGATATTTACCTCTTCTTCTACGATACTTGACTTGGTAACGCTTGAAGTAGGCCTTGTTCTTCTGTTGCTTAACGAAAGGCTATAATGGAGAATCGTAATTTAGAATCCAGCTTCGTGAATTGGCAATCGTTCCCTCTCCACCACACATATAAAGAATAAGGACTGCTCTCCATATTAAATCCATTCATCCATATATCTATATCCATCAATCCATCCATCCATCATGTTGTGTCTCATCTGTCTTATGGAAAGCAATCCCTATACTGTCTCTAAACCCAAAGCACACATGTTCTCTGAACCATACCATTGCGACTGTCTGAAGTGATTAAAGGAAGGATTTCTCAGAGGTCCTGTCGGTGCACTGTGTTTGTTGAGGATTCCCTCTGCCGATTCCTTCAATTTTTACCATAAAAGGAAATCAAGTCACACAATACTTTTCAAGCATAATCATCACCAACAAAGTAATGCGTCTTTTAAAGCTTTATTATATATTTTACAAAGAAGAACAGGTCAACATCTCGCCTCTGAGAGCGTTAGCAGTCTACAAATATTAAATATTAGTCACCTTATTTCAAAACTTCCATAAAGCTCATCGTACCTCAACACCAATAAGTTGTTCAACAATAGTCAATACAAACAAGAAGGTAGTTCCTGGACTACGGCTGGTAATAACATTACCGTCGACAACAACACGATCTTCAGAGTACTTGTAAACTGTAATTATCACGCATATTAATTCACCATTCCTCTCTTTTACGTCATCCAATACATACCGCCGACTAATTGCTCCTTAACAGGTCCAGGATAAGAGGTGACAGTGTGCGTGGTGGGGATACCAGCGGCTTTTGCAACAAGTGTACCAGCACAGATAAATGCAACAATCTTCTTGCTGTTGTAAAAATCCATAATCAACTTTTTGGCACCATCGTGTTCACCCAAAGTCTTTGCACTACCAGCACCGCCGGGGATAATGATAGCATCATAATCATCCTAAAAGTGTCAAACCCATAAAATTAAAACGTTATCTATCGCGCTAACAAAAGGATCTTTATCATACAGCTTTAATGGTTGTTTCCTCAAACTTGACATCAGGAGCAATCTTGACTCCACGGCTACAGACAGCAACCTCATTCTTGATACCGACACCAAGTACAGTAACTTCGACCTTGGCACGACGCAAGACATCGGCTAGTAGTGATACGAAGTATGAATAATCAATGCAACCAATTTTCTTTACCTGTATAACTTGTACCTGTGATAGTGAATTCCATTTCTTCAGCTCCTTCAGTCAAAAATACGATAACTTTCTTTCCACTCATGATTTATAATACTATGTTTTAAAATATAAAATTGAAACACCAAGAAAGAAGAAGAAAAAATAAGAAACTTTTAACTCGTTTATAAAGTTGATCGGCCCTATAATTTTACACGTCATATATTTTCTTTTACAATGCGAAAAGGCAAGAAAATATACAAATTCTCAGAGTGTCAGTGTGTGTGTAACAGCATTCTCTCACTCTCTTTTTTTTCTGTAGTATAGACTCACACACTCACATACAAAATGGCTTGGAGATGTTCTGGTATCCATTGCAACCTATTTTATAGAATACAGAGAAGATACTAATTGTAACATGAAGGTTCCACTAATGTTGCACTCATTGACAATTTGGCCGCTGCAAAAATTATCAAGAAGGATAGAGTTATTGAAGCCATGAAAGCAGTTGATAGGTACATAGATATGTGATAAAGTTAGTAATGTGTTTTATTGCCACTATATCTAAATCAATGCAAATTTTTACAAGAAAACACTTTTGTCCACGCTTTTCTTACGAAGACAGCCCGCAATCTATTGGCTATGGTTCAACGATATCAGCACCGTAAGTTTATCTACAAACGCAAAAAAAAAAATAAGACGATGAAATCTGATGAAAATAAAGACACATGCATGGATATGCCCTTGAAAGCCTCGAGCCGTTTCTTGGAGCGGGAATGAAAGGTAAATCATTGCCGGGTTTTTGTCATATATAAGAAATTAAAATGCTCTTGAAAATACAAAAGTGCTTGATGTGGGTTCGGGATCCGGATATTTATCTGCCTGCATGGCGGCAATGGTAAGTTTTCGCCGGGTATTGTATTTGCGGAGGAGACGTCTGACTCAGCTCTTTCCGTGGGTAGGTCGGATCAACTGGTAAAGTCGTTGGTATTGAACACATCAAAGAACTCGTACAATCGTCTATCAATAACGTGAAAAAAAGTCATCCCGAATGGATAAGTAGTTCAACGATAGAGTTTGTACAAGGAGATGGAAGACTGGGTTACGAACAAGAAGGACCATATGATTGCATGTAAATTCTTTTTGACTTGACGCTATAAACGAGAAAAAAAAGGCTTAAAAAACAATGGAAAATAGACACGTTGGTGCTGCAGCTCCAATCACCCCGCAATCATTGTTTAACCAACTTAAATCTCCTGGCAGGTAACTTCAATCCAAGAGGATGCTTAGAAGATACATAGTTTGTGTAACATCGTTTCCAGACTATTCATACCTGTAGGGGAAGAGGAGCAGACTATAAAAGTGTATGATAAGGACAAGGAAGGAAATATCAGCTCCAAAGACCTAATGGGTGTCAGAGTAAGTACCATCCGCGCATATAAATTCTGTCACTTTTTCTCAAAAAACCAAAAAATAGTATGTGCCATTGACATCCGTGGAGGATCAAAAGAGCTTTTTTATTTGAAGTTATTCGTCACTTTATGACCCTTTTCAAGTCCAGTTATTCAAGCGGCCTATGGGTAAATTATCTCCCATTTTTCAAGCAATATATATTGCGCAAATAAAGTGGCTTGCATTTATTACACTCGCTCTCTCTCTCTCTTTCCTTCCCAATTTCTTATTTCCTGTATTATAAAACGTTTTGGTATATCCCAACTTTTTTATCCTTTTACGGCTTCAAATAATATAAAATGTACAGTTCATCCTATGAAGAGACAACGAAGGGTGAAAGTAAAAAAAGAGTAAGAGCAAGTCAAGCTTGCGTACATTGTAGAAAGAAAAAGGTATGCCGATATCTTTCCACATTCTTGGGAACCAGTCATTTTTATCTAACCAGTGTATGTGTTTGCTAGATAAAATGTGACGAGAGCAGACCCGATTGCTTGCAATGTCAAGAAGCTAATGTCGCTTGTGAATACACTGAACCCAAAAAGAGAGGTCCTCGGAAAGGATATGTCCAATTATTGGAAGAAAGACTTGCTCAAATGGAACGAAAATTAATGGGACCTTCGGGATTTAATAAAAACAATATAACAACGAATGCAATGAGTGATGAAGAGAATAACAGCCTATCTTCAGCTTCTGGGCAAGATCAATCACCTATTCAATTATATGAAAATCCAGGTAAAATGCTTTTTTGTTTCAGTGTTTATTGAATGACATAATAACCTTCATGGCAATGAACTAGACCATTCGGCTGATCTTCCGCCTTTCGATATTGTCAACCATTTGGTGGATTTATTCTTCAAGTATGTGAATTCAGTGTTCCCCTTTGTATTGAGACCTGTGTTGAGGCGATCTATCCAAGATGGGTCTGTTTCACGGCCTTTATTATACAGTGTCTTGGCTATTAGTGCAAGGTAAGTTTTTTTTTTTATTAAAAATTGACAGATTGCCTATTTCTAAACTCAGTTCTGCATCGTCATATATAGATTCTCTGAGAAACCCTCGATACGTACCAACCCACCCTATTTAGCAGGGGAAAAATATGCTGAGAAGGCGCTATCATTAGTAACCTCAGAAACGCTAAAACCTACTCTGGCAAATATTCAATTCTGGGGAATCATGTCGTGCCTTGAATATGGACGTGCATCGGGATCAACGTAAGGTTTTGTGTAGCACGGAGTTTAGTTCACCCAGTCTAATTTTTTTTTGTTCAACCAGTTCGTGGATTTATGGAGGTTTAGCAGTAAGGTATTGTATTCAAGGCGCAGTGCTTACATTTATATGTACATATTTGGAAAAAAAGTCTCACTCTTCATGTGTTAGATTTTGTCAAGAGTTGGGATTTTATAAAGAAGAGACAATGAGTACCCCGATACTAGCCGAGGATGGATCCATCGATACTTTATCCATGGCGTTGCGTAGAAGAGTATTTTGGAGCTGTGTATGCATTGATAAGTGAGTAAACTGTTGTGTAAAATATAGTGTAATGATGCTGACAAATAGCTTGTTTTTAGACTCTCGAGTGCTGGTACACATCGACCTCAATGTATAGAACGCTCTGATTGTGATACGAACCCACCGAATATCTCAGAATGCTTAGTTCTAAGAGACCCGCCTCTTCATAAAAACATCGACGGGAAATCTATCACAGACGATTCGTTGATGAATATTGCTAAGCATTATATCAAGATCGTGGAAACTTATGGTGAGGTCAACCGTTTCATGAATCGAGCAAAATCAGACTCTGTCTCTATTGTCTGGCCACCTATCGCAGAGTTCAGAAACTTGGATATGCAGCTTCGACAGTGGCAAGACAAGCTCCCTGAAGCTTTTAAATTCAATCAAAAAAATTTGGATCATCATCACCAATTTGCTAGTGGAACCTACTGTAACATGTGGTTATGTTCACATGCTGTGTGGTGCTCAAGTATGATGATTCTGCATCGTGGTAGTTTAGCTTTTAGCGATATCAAGCCTTCAGAATCCGTGTCAGATGATTTGTTTAGAAGAATTCAACAAAGTGTTGATACCTGTCGAATGTGTGTGGATGCTGCAATGGGGATTTTCGGCGCTATCAAGGACCTTTGCGGATTTAATACATTACCATATATGGGCTATTCTGCATATGTGTTTGCCACTGTCCTCATGACATCCACCTTTTCAAGTAACCCTGAATCGTGCAAAAAAAGTAGCAGAGGCCTCAAAATCCTGTATGACCTTATTGACGTAAGTAGCTTAGACTTGAAGTTAATTGCTGTGTAATATTCAATCAACTTTATTTTTTTTTCAAACAGGGGCTACGACCTTATTGGCCAATGTGTGAAAGATTGGCTAACGCTACTAGAGAGCTTTTGGCCGCTCACCAAAAACTTTACGAGGAACAAACCGTTGAAAACAACGGTATCAAATACCACCAAAGTGAGGTGAAAGCTACTTTACGCAAATCGTCAACAAAATCACACTCATCTAGTGTCACCTCCTCGCCCAATATTCCCCTTTCACCAATTAATCAAATGCATAGATCAGAGGCTCCTCCAGTGTCCACCTTACTTGGTGTTCCCACCGACGAACCGAGCTCTATTCCACCCTATTCACAACTGCAGCAGCACACAAGTACATATAAAACTAATGACTACTATATGCCTTCACCACCATCCTCCAACACCACCACCTCTAACCAGCCTGCTCTGTATGACCAATCACAACAAGATCAATCGACTGCGTTATCATCTACATACTCGAATTGCAATAGAGGCAACGAGATCGATTTCAATAGTTTGGAATTCTTGTATGATACTGGTTTATTTGGTCAAGTTGTGTTTGATGTGAATAGTGGCAATGCAAGCGCATCGCAAATCGCAAGTTACCCTCCTCAACAACCTTTGTATCAAACCATGATGCAGTCTGCAGCCCAACCATTCTTAAGTACGTCAGCACCCATTGACCCTCCTACAACGTCCAAACCTGCAACATCATCCGCTTTCCATCCTATAGTAAACCAAAATTCATCCCCCACGACGTACAATAATCCATCAAAATCCTTATGGAATTGATTCCACTGTATAAATGGCTACTTTCTTTGCAAACTCGCTCTTAATCATATTTAATTATTTGTATCATAATAAAATCATGCTCTATATACTATACTCCTAGGGTCCTGTGTATCCACTCAAAGTGATTAGGTAATGTAACAACAAAGACGAAGGTGGCACAAGTAATTGTCAACATTGAATTTCAGCAGTTGTAGATGCTTTTGACCAATAAAGTGGCATGATTCATTATATTTAATTAGGGAATAAAGGTATATGTTAAGTGTTAAAAAAAAGTATTGTTAATGAGCAAAAGGAGAATCCATAGTACTTGCTTGGAGCCCGCCAATCATTGGATTGTACTCGGTTCTCATTAGCTTGTCTGAAGGTGATAAAAAGTGATATTTTTGTTGATACAGACCGCCGATCTCGCCCACATTGCTATTTCTCGATAGAGCAGGTGTTCTCGAGCTGGCAGTAAAAGACTGGTGATCAATTTGTCTACGAGCAGGTTTGTTGTGCAAAGTATCGAAAACACGATGGATAATTTTCTTTGTTTGGCAAAGAAAACTAAAGTTACATTCGAATCCCAAGGGCTGTACCCATCTTTCACCAGGTCTTGCTTTCACTTCATTTTCAGGAGTCTTGGTCACCTCGTAAGCTAAGAACGTTTGTTGTTGTTGATGATGGTTTTTATGCAATCCAAGTGTTTTGACGTCAAAAGAAATTGGAGACTTGATCAAATTGTGGAGATGCTGATAATTATCATGATCAAATTCTGGCCCCACCAATGCGACTTTAAACAATACAGGTCGACGAAGTAGTTTAGAGGTATACAATCGAAGACTAGCCTCATCAATGGGGACAAACGCCAGCCTTGTGTGCGCTGCCTTTACGAATTTGAAATCAACAGTGTATCGCCAATGGCTCTCTTGGTCGAAATAAAGACGAAGACGGCAATTGTCAGTTTCTTTCAGCTTTTGAAGTATGATATTTTTTGCAAGGGTATATAGTCGCTTATTGTGCAAAAGAGTAATAGTGATCAAGTCAGGGATCGACAGAAACTGAAGGGTGCAATCCAAGACCTCATTTGGTAATTTCATTAATTCGTGTTTTACCCCACATTTGGAGGTCGCATTTACTTGTTTTGAATAAAAAATATTAGAGATAACCATATTGATAAGAGATAGAAGGGAAAAAGTAGTGAGATTTATGAGAAAATTGAAAGAGATCATCTGCGGAATTCAAAAAAGGTGACACCTTCGACCTATGGAATCACAAAAGTTTCCTTTTTGGAACAACCATTCAGGGTAGAGTTTTTATTCGTTTTATTTTATATTCATTGTTATAAAGTTATGCTAACTCACCTGAAGGAAAATTTTGCTTATTCAGGAGAGAAAGCTACGCAAGAAGTGGTACTTTATTTCAAAAAGTAATTTGTGACTTAATAAATCCAATGCTGGATATTTCCATAACTGTCGTTGTAGTTGATAATTCCATAAAATATAGCCAGTATATTTTCGATGGTGAAAGATGCTTCTCTTGGAAGAAGGGCGTAAAATATTGTCCACAGTAATACAGACCTGTAGAAGCATCTTAACACATATTCCATGTCTGCTTCCGAGAACATAGCTACAACCGGGTATACGATAATAATAAATGATTGTAGTGTTATGAAACTATAACAGCATAGAGTAAGAAAATTATTCAAATCTGGCAAGTCCATGTATTTAAGCCACAATTTACCTATCTCGAAGCACGTCAAATTTCGTAGTTTGGACATAAATTAAAAAGGATGATATGACGAATGCTAAAACACATCAGGACCACAAAAAATAGATAAGTAACGGGTAAGTATGTTGTTTCATCATGTAGCACTTACGTGGGAAGATATCGCGTGTTTGGAGGCGCGCTTGTGCAAACCGAACGTAGGACGATTCTCTACGTGAACGGATGCGATTTCTATCTTCCAAAGCTTGAATCATATCAGAAATGAATTCCATCACGGCATAGACGTATATTGTTACAAATCCAACATTTAAAATAGCAAGCTCGATTTTGTTGTAGCGATAGTGCAAATTTAAGTGGTATGCAATAAATGATACCAAGTTTGCATTTACTCCAGCAGTACTAGAAACTAGAATAGGTGTCAGTGTCAACAATACGCTGTATGTGGTCAATACGCCAAGTGGTGTCAACATTTTTTTTTAGTAGAAGCAAAGTAAAAGAGCACAATGAAATGAATAAAAAATCATAAGCCTCGTTTTATTCGTCTAAAACTATAGGGATGGGTACATCAAAAGAGGGGTAAAAAAAAAAAAAGAAACACCGACATCAGGGACTCGTTAAGAGAGTGCAGCCAGAATATGAGTTGATGTGATCTGTCGTATTGTAAAGCTATTAGCGTGATGGATTACAAAAATTGTAGACTATATTCCTACCTTATCATTATTTACACTTTCTCTCAAACCGATCATAGCAGCCTCTCGGAATAAATTGTCTAATTCAGCTCCTATATTGGATTGATGAGCAAGACAACCAAGATGATAGTAAAAAGGTTACTTACCTGACCAATTGGATGTTTTTTCCACCAAATCTTTGAGCTCTGTTTCACTCAGAGATATAGGCATCCTCGAACTTATTCCTTTAATAATATCTAATCTTCGTCTTTCGTCGGGTACGGGTATATAAATATGTTCATCAAAACGACCAGGTCTCACGTACACACTCAAAAGAGGGGTAAAAAAAAAAAAGAAACACCGACATCAGGGACTCGTTAAGAGAGTGCAGCCAGAATATGAGTTGATGTGATCTGTCGTATTGTAAAGCTATTAGCGTGATGGATTACAAAAATTGTAGACTATATTCCTACCTTATCATTATTTACACTTTCTCTCAAACCGATCATAGCAGCCTCTCGGAATAAATTGTCTAATTCAGCTCCTATATTGGATTGATGAGCAAGACAACCAAGATGATAGTAAAAAGGTTACTTACCTGACCAATTGGATGTTTTTTCCACCAAATCTTTGAGCTCTGTTTCACTCAGAGATATAGGCATCCTCGAACTTATTCCTTTAATAATATCTAATCTTCGTCTTTCGTCGGGTACGGGTATATAAATATGTTCATCAAAACGACCAGGTCTCAGCACAGCAGGGTCAATTGTCTCTATTCGGTTTGTGGCTGTCAAAAACATGATTAGTTTTGATAAAGTCAATAAATGAAGCAAACTCAAATAGTACCAGCAATCACCAGCAAGTCTATATGTGCACTGTCCTTTGCACTTTTTGTCAACAAACCGTCAATTTCTAAAGTAGAAGTGAGATATTTGTGAAAGTATTATTTCATTTCTTCCAAAAATACTTACCAGTCAAAAATCCAGTAACAATTCTATCACTTGTATTTTCTGATGAATGACTTGTTCCTCGTTTTGGCAATAGCATGTCAATCTACATAAAGTTGTCAAAACCACATCCTATTTTACTAGAGAGCGGACTTACTTGATCTATGAACAAGATGCACGGAGAGTTGGCTCTAGCTTGAGAAAATAGTTTGGCTATTCCCTTTTCAGATTCACCAATGACCTTGGAACGTATTTGTGAACTCTCGACGGCCATGAAGTTAACACTAGCCTCAGAAGCTAAAGCTGAGCATAACATAGTCTTTCCCACACCAGTAGGGCCATGCAGTAAAATACCTTTCGGTGGTGAGATGCCCAGTTCTATATATCTCTCAGGATTCTTGAAAGGCTGAATAACTGACGTCTTGATTTCTTGAATTATATCATCCATGCCAAATATGTCAGAAAACTTGATATCTGGGATTTTGGATGCAAACTCGTTCATATTTGATGGCTTAACGATAGACAAGGCATTTACGAAATGATCCATAGTAATCACACTTTCTTTGCTTTTAATGAGCATGAATATAGCCTGTGATGATAAGCTCTGTAAATCACTGGGAACAAACCCGTGTGTTACTTTTGAAACATGCAGTAAAATCTCATCGCGTTCTTCCTTTGATTTGAAAGGCAATTCTATGGTAAAATACAGTCAGTACCTCGACTAAACAAAAGACACCTTCTTTACAGACTACCTTTTGTCACTATTTGTAAGATGGCATATCTTTGTTCAGGTAACTTGACAACAATCTCTCTCACATCATCTATTCTGCCAGATCTCAAAAAGGAAGGGTCTATTGCATGTAATCGATTCGTTAATCCGATCACATATACGTTGCTGCCCATTTTATCAATAAGTGATGCAAGTAAAGACGATAGACGCATATCCAATCCACTCTTTTTTGAAGTAATAAATCCTGCTATCATATCCAATTCATCCAATATAAGAATCGACATTTTATGTTGCTCCGTATTTCGAAAGAATGTCTCCAACTTCAACTCACTAATGCCCTCCTCTATTCATCATTGTATTACTATATCAATACAATAAAAAAAAAGTCGATCCAACTTCTCATACCTGCTTGAAATATATCAGAACTATTCAGTATAAAATAAGGTATATTTGAATATTCTATCAATAATAAAATTATAAGTTCTCTAAAAAGGTCAAGTTATTTTATTTCTGTTATCTTACTCGCAATAGTCTTGGCCAGCATAGTCTTCCCTGTTCCCGGTTTGCCATGAAGTAAAGTTCCTTTCGAACGCGGTAATGAGGACAAGGTGTTGTTTTCTCGAACAAGGTTTATCTTTGTGATAATGTGCTCAACTAATTCATCGCACCCTCCGATCTCGTTTATAACATGTTGAGTCCAAGTATTCATTTCGTGCAACAAGGTCCAAGTTTTGAAGTCCAAAGTCAAAATTGGCAAAGTAGAAAAAGAAAAAAAAAACTTGTCACGGATTTACGAGATTGATTGGCTCGTTCTTTTTTTCTTTATTCAAGAGAAGGTTTTTTATGCATTCGCTTTTTCAATACTTTGACTACAAAGTGCAAAACCAAGGAACCCAATCGTTTCTACGGGGTTCAATCCACTCTGATATGAAAGGCATCAAAAAGGGAGTGTTGGACGTCCCCGCCTCTGATTGGACTTCATCAACGCTATGGACGTGGAGCTCATAAGGGCACGTATAGGGGAGGATGTTTTCGCTATTTTACTCAAGAATTTTGCGATTCTTGGCAAAGCGAAAGTAATGTGGATTCTTCAACTGACTTTTGGAGCTGTCGCCTTAAAAATGCATTCAGGAAAGACCATGAAAGGGAACTTTTGGGTCGAATACATAGTGTGTACGTTCAAGTATATTACGTACACACTGTATTCATTTCGTGCAACAAGGTCCAAGTTTTGAAGTCCAAAGTCAAAATTGGCAAAGTAGAAAAAAGAAAAAAAAAACTTGTCACGGATTTACGAGATTGATTGGCTCGTTCTTTTTTTCTTTATTCAAGAGAAGGTTTTTTATGCATTCGCTTTTTCAATACTTTGACTACAAAGTGCAAAACCAAGGAACCCAATCGTTTCTACGGGGTTCAATCCACTCTGATATGAAAGGCATCAAAAAGGGAGTGTTGGACGTCCCCGCCTCTGATTGGACTTCATCAACGCTATGGACGTGGAGCTCATAAGGGCACGTATAGGGGAGGATGTTTTCGCTATTTTACTCAAGAATTTTGCGATTCTTGGCAAAGCGAAAGTAATGTGGATTCTTCAACTGACTTTTGGAGCTGTCGCCTTAAAAATGCATTCAGGAAAGACCATGAAAGGGAACTTTTGGGTCGAATACATCGTACCCAAGTTCAAGTATATTGGTGCGAAAGATAATGTCGTGTTCTCCTGGTATGATATCGCAAATCAATTGAATATGATGATATTAAACCACCATAATAATCCAACGTAAAACTCTTCAGGTGCGAAAACCGCTTCATATCTTTCCAGGACGATCAATTTGAGAAGCACTTTTGGTTAGATAAAACTAGTATTTGCTTCTCTGATGGTGTAGGAAGATCAGGCAATGGTCAAGGAATTCTTCTCATGAAGTCATCGTCGTCTTATGCAACAGAGAATCTTGAGCACACGCTTGAAAACACCCAGAAGCTGATCAGATTGACCGCAGCAAGCTTGTATGAATCAATAAAGAGAAAGCAAGACTGCCGGCCTCTTCTGTTTCATAATTGGCAGTTTGAGCAGACTCGATCATTACCTTGATCAGGAACGTCAAGTTTCATTGATTCTCTTTCGTATTTTACTTATAAGGACTACATACAAATTATCAATTTTTACTATTATATAATCATTTACAAATATAGAGATATATAACAAGTTGCTATGATGAAGTAATATCCATACAACAATATTATTTCAAATTTTTCGTGTCCTTGTAGAGCACTTGGCGAGGTTCCTAAAAGCAAAATAATCTCTCCAAAGCTTGTTGAATCTGTGATCCTTCAGACCAAAAAACTACCCGCCAGAAATTAACTTAGAGTTATACTTATCACAAAGAAATACGTCAGCTGTCGTTCAAAAAGAGCCCTTAGGGCTTTTCCTTGAACGCAACTCATCATTCATCTAACATAACTAGACAAGCAATTGTACAGCAAAGACCCCCATTGCTCAGAAAAAGCTTTAATGCTGATATTTGATTGTAAGCAGCGTTAATAGGGGATCAATTGCTGCTAACGGCACATACATTTGCTCCGATTGGTCAACCTTGTTTCGCGCGCAATGTGAACTCATATTATCCCAAGACAGGTCCAACACTTGATGTGTACTTAATTGGCAATTTAAGGATACGTACTCTCGTTGCACACTTGATCTTACAGATTCAATGCTCGCGAGAGAGCTTTCCATGATATCAAGTTATATACTTATCACAAAGAAATACGTCAGCTGTCGTTCAAAAAGAGCCCTTAGGGCTTTTCCTTGAACGCAACTCATCATTCATCTAACATAACTAGACAAGCAATTGTACAGCAAAGACCCCCATTGCTCAGAAAAAGCTTTAATGCTGATATTTGATTGTAAGCAGCGTTAATAGGGGATCAATTGCTGCTAACGGCACATACATTTGCTCCGATTGGTCAACCTTGTTTCGCGCGCAATGTGAACTCATATTATCCCAAGACAGGTCCAACACTTGATGTGTACTTAATTGGCAATTTAAGGATACGTACTCTCGTTGCACACTTGATCTTACAGATTCAATGCTCGCGAGAGAGCTTTCCATGATATCAAGTTTCACCAACGCCTACGAGGTTCAGCCAATGTATGCGAGTAATACGTAAACTCCCCCTACAATACAAAATTCTGCTCCTTACAAACCCACTTGGTCAAATAACAGTCTCTAGCTTTCTTCATAAAATCGAAAGTCAAGCTACTACCACCATCCCATCTACTTGGCTATCAAGAAGGCTCTACCCTCTGACTATTAATGTGTAGCAATTGCCGCGAGAAGTCGTGTTTTACGATAGCGACTAGGACAATTGTCTGGTGGAATTATAAATAATATATTACATCCACAAAATTACCAAAGTCTTGTGGTTATGATTGCTTGTACATTCTCTGTAGTAATTCGAGTTCTATACATAATATAACCTCTACTCAGAGCAAACTTGTAATAAATATACCAATTGATACACAATATATCTATGTTCGACTTTTTTATCTGCCTTATACTAGGTACAACAGATTATAGAGTAGACCAAGACTTTTTTGACAAAGAAACTCCTTTTGTCAGCTATAGATCCTTGTTCTGAGACTGTTGAATTGATTATCTAAATGGCAGTGTCTATCTTTCTTGCCCTGAATCTAATTTGCACTATTCAATTTTCCGTTCTATACACCTTCTATAGAGCTTTAGAGGTTCTCATCTCATGCTCTTTTGTTTGCTTTTCTCCTTCAGTTAGTACTCCACTACACCTATCACTGACTCGACTACTACTACTATTTTTTTTTTTTTACGTGTTGGGGAGTTCAAATATATCCACACAACACAAAAAAAATTATTATATAAAAATTTCCCTTTTTTTCGCTCTCTATCTCTCTCTCTCCAACTCCACTCTACGATTGCCCCATTTACTCAATTAAAATTAACGACAACACCATTTTATATTAAAAAGCAACAACTTGAGTAATACTTTATGTCGTCAAACCTTGTAGAGTCAACTGGTGAGGGCTCCAACAGAAAAAGGTCACCTTCCCCAATTAATATTAGGAAGTATTTGGTTAAACCTTCTGTTTCGTCACCTACTCACACTACCACCACCGCTAAACAACCACTTACAAGCCCTGACGAAAATGTTATGAAAAACCAACAAACTACACCACCAGCAGAAAAGATAACGACGACGACGACGACGATGAGCAAGTCTACAACAGAAGACAAGCCTGAATTAACTGAAAAGTCTTTTACAAAAAAACCTGCTGTTTCCACTAAAGTCCAATCACGAATTGTTGATTTAATTGGAAAGACCAAGAAATCTGCATCTCCTTTAGCCAGACCTAGTTTGAAGCGTTCTTATTCTGCAACTACCATGTTGGATAACGTAGACAAATCATGGATGTCTTCTACTAAAAAGAAGCTTGATGATAGTACAGAGGCTGTAAGCTTGTTCTTGTTGTTGTTCATATTAATTTGGTTCAACTAAACTTAATTTTTTTTCTTTTTAGTACGACCGTCTTACACCCAGTATATCAGATATGGTATCTGCTCAAGCTATTATGGCTTTACCAGAAACTGATTATCATGGCGATAGTTATAATGAACAAGTAGCAAAGGCATGCGGTATTGTTCCAAATAAGCGTATTTTGAGTTTCACAACCAAAGCACCTATTTCAAACAAGGTGGATATTCGCATCAATCAACCTCAATTCAAGCTAAATACAACTACTTCTCATACCCCAAAAAGACGTATACTTTCTTCACCGGAAAAAATTCTTGACGCGCCTTACATGGCTGATGATTATTATCTTAACGTGTTGGATTGGTCAAAACGTAATGTTGTCGCTGTTGGTCTTGCCAAATCCGTTTACTTATGGAATGCTGATAATGGTACTATCCAAGCTTTAAACTATAATTATGATGACGCGGTTGCTTCTGTATCTTGGTCAGGAGATGGTAGTTATCTTGCTATTGGTACAACAAATGGTGATACTCAAATTTGGGATGTTGAATCAAACACCAAGTTACGTTCTATGACGGGTCAAGATTGTAGAATTGGTGTTTTGTCTTGGAACAAACATTTAGTATCTTCTGGTGCCGCTGATGGTTCAATTGTTCATCACGACGTACGTCTCCCTAAACACGAAACAATGCGACTTGAAGGACACGCTGATGAAGTATGTGGTCTCAAATGGCGTAGCGATGGTCTCGCTCTTGCTAGTGGTGGTAATGATAACACTGTCAACATTTGGGACGCAAGATCATCCAAACCTAAATTTACCAGAACAAATCACAGAGGTGCTGTAAAGGTAATATAAAACTTTAAAAAAAAAATCGCCAAAAAACGCGTCCTAATTTTTTTTATTTTCCTTTTCTTAGGCTTTAGCATGGTGTCCTTGGAATCGCAGTTTACTTGCAACAGGAGGTGGTAGACAAGATAAAAAGATTCACTTTTGGAATACAACAACAGGTACCATTGTGAATACCATCAGTGCTGGTTCCCAAATTACTTCTCTTCACTGGTCTACACATTATAAAGAAATCACATCAACTCACAGTGCACCCCATAATCACGTCGCAGTCTGGGACTACCCTAACTGCACTAAAGTCATTGATATCCCTGCACATGAATCGCGTATTTTGCATTCTGCGCTTAGTCCTGATGGTCAAGTTCTCGCTACAGCTGCTGCTGATGAAAATTTAAAATTCTGGAGAATCTTTGAATCAGATGGCAAAGCACCCCTTGGAACGCAAGTCAGCAACCTGGCAGAAAAGAAAAATATTCAATTACGAAGAAGTAATTCCATTCGATAAAATATCCATCTTTAGCTAAAATAACATTTCCATTATTATAACCGTATATTTTTTTTTTATATATATTCTTTTTCTCATAAAAAAAAAACCTATTTGAAAGAAAGAGAGAAAAAAGCTTCACACGTTATCATATTTACTTTACATCGATATACCGCTTCAGTAATAATGTGATAAACAGACATCTGCTCGACCAAATTGGATCTACATACTATTTCTTCTCCTTATTGTTTACCTTCATTTTATATATGATAAGCAACACTTGTAAAGCAGTGTGTGCAAAAAATAGATAACTTTTAAGATGTAGATAAAAGATACAACTGCGTGATCATCAGTTATATTAAATGTATACATTACACTATTTCACCTATGAAAAATATATGTAGTATCTCGCCTAATATGACAATGAATACGCAATCGATTAGATGTGCTTTACTTTCAGCTTTATCTCTCGTACTTTTTACTAATGGACGGAATGATATTTGAGAAGTATATATCAAATTATTCATGTACATGAATAAGAATAGTATGACTGTATGACTGTATGTATCGGTTTGAAAGATGGGACTTGCGATGTTGCATTTTATATGTAGGGAGTGTATTTGATACAACACGGCAGCTGTAAAAAGTGATTACTGCAAATGACTATTGAATAAAATTCAGATGTGTATGGCAAAGCTTTGCTTGATTTGCACGATACGTAAAATTCGTCCTGTACTAAAGTAGAGGCTGTTCCGAGTTTTCGATTACTATACAGAAAATAACGGCTCCACAACGTGAGCGATAAAAGAGACCCAATCACCACCTCTTATTTTATTGAAATTGGCGTGCAGCACTGAGTCAATTCAATGCACATTATCATAGATCAATGACTGGTGTAACTTTGTGAGGTGGCATTATTTACTAAAATTGTTAAATTTAAAAAGATGAAATCTGTGTAATTCATATGCTGCTGTGTGATTGATAAGCCCTCCGCGGGATGAAAAAAAAAAGTGGGCTATCTTATCAACTTCCCAGTTTCGCAATACGTGAAAGTTAAAATTCACAGGTAATCTTATCTAAGACTTGGTTTATTAATTTTGGTCTGGCTAAAACATTGACTGCTGCTCGCCTATCGAATCATTGAGGATCGCATCTGCTTTCATTCTACTTTTCTTATCTTACAAACATTTATTCCTGTGTAACTGATAGAATATAATAGCATTATTTTTTGCTCCAAAGACACTCCGGATCGATTCTGCTCTAACGATGTTGATTTTACTGTTTGTAATCCCTATCCAACTCTAGATAACATTATCACTGAATCACAGAGGAAATAATTTGTAGATCTCCTTCCCGCGTGCAACAACGAAACACATTTATGCCGTTTTATTTGTAATTTTTTTGATATAAATACGGCTTCTTTATTTTGACTTACCGTTTATTATTATTGTTCTTACATCTCAACACAAATCTCGATAATAAAATGGCGATTCTATCCCAAGGTAATATTTGTTTCTTCGCCTTTACTTATCCTAGAAATATACTGACATTATTCTTTACTTCCTAACAATAAAGGTGTTGGTTACGGTGTTGTATTAGGGTAATTGCCTCTCAATGGATTAGACTCACCTCCTCCAATTACATACACTGACACTATTCCAATTTTAAATAGCTTCGGTGCCCTATTTGCTCTTATTATGACGGGTATCACATACCTCTGTAAACGATACCTTCACGAAGTTCAAACTTCAGAAATGTACATGACAGCTCAACGTACAGTAAAGACTGGTCTCGTTGCTAGTGCTATTGTCTCGTCATGGACATGGGCTGCTACACTCCTCACCAGTACAGAAGTTGCTTATAAATACGGTGTTTCCGTGAGTCTTTTTACTTTATTTCTAATACATCGAATAAAAATGTCTAACAAGCAGTTTTAATAGGGACCTATTTGGTATGCTTCTGGTGCTGTTGTGCAAGTATTGCTTTTCGCTGTATTGGCTATTGAACTCAAGAGACGTGCTCCCAATGCTCACACTTTCTTGGAAGTCATTTTGGCTCGTTACGGTACAAGTGCCCATATTGTTTATCTTATCTTTTCCTTTGTCACAAATATTGTAAGTAGTGGAACCGATAATTGCTATTGATGGAAAATTTTAATGTATTTTTCTTGCAGATTGTCACTGCAATGTTGCTTTTAGGTGGTAGTGCAGTAGTAAACTACTTGACTGGCATGCATACTATTGCTGCTTGCTTTTTGCTCCCTGTGGGTGTTGTAGTCTATACTTTATTCGGTGGTATCAAAGCAACATTTATGTCCGATTATGCGTAAGAACTCATGTACACTTTTAAAATCTAATCTTTGAAATCGACTAACAATGCTTCACATACGTTCATAGCCACACTGTTGTTATCTTTATTATCATTATCTCATTTGTCTTTACAGTCTACGGAACTTCTCCTCAAATCGGATCTATTGGAACAATGTACGACATGTTGGTGGCTGCCTCAGAAAGAACTCCTATCGTCGACAACGAGCAAGGCTCGCTTGTGACCATGTCATCCCTTCAAGCATTATTGTTTGGGTAAGTGTGATTTCTGCATGAATTCAAAGTGTACCGTACTTATTTGTGCTAATTTTTAGTATCATCAATATCGTTGGAAACTTCTCTACTGTATTCTTGGATAACGTAAGTAGATAGACAGGTAGATGGCAGAAGAGAAACCAATGACTAACACAGGTCCCTACAACTAATAGGCTTATTGGCAACGTGCTATTGCCGCCCACCCTCATTACGCCGTAAAAGCTTATTTGATTGGTGGTCTTTCTTGGTTTGCTATTCCTTTCACATTGGCTACCACGATGGGTCTCGCCGGCAGAGCAGTCAACATTCAACTCACTCCTTTTGCTATCAGTCAAGGCTTAGTATTACCCGATGTCGCAATTGCACTTTTAGGTCAAGCTGGTGGATTCGCTTGTCTTGTTCTCGTTTTCATGGCTGTCACCAGTGCCGCTTCTGCTGAGTTGATTGCAATTTCCTCTGTCATCACTTATGATGTTTACCGTACATACATTAGACCTGGCGCCAAGGGTAAAGAAGTTGTTCGCTTCTCCCATATCTGTGTCATTGTCTTTGGTATTCTTATGGGTGTTTTGGCCGTCCTTTTGAACTTGACCGGTATCAGTCTGGGTTACTTGTACACCTTAATGGGTGTCCTTATTTCATCTGCTGTTGTACCTGTCACCTTGACTTTGTTATGGAGCAAGCAATCTAAGCTCGCGGCTATTGTCTCTCCCATCTTTGGTTTCGTCGCTGCAGTCAGCACCTGGTTAGCTGTTACATACAGCATGTACGGCAAGCTCACTATTGAAACTACATCTCAAAACTACCCTATGATGTCCGGTAACGTTGTTGCTCTTATTTCACCCATCTTTGTCACTGTAATCATCAGTTTAATCAAGCCCGATAACTTTAACTTTGATGCTACCCGTGAGATTCAGCAAGTTGATGACTCCAACGAAGAAGAAATTCCTGGTGATTTCCGCGAGAGCAACAGCCAAGACTCAACCACTGAAAATGTCAGTAACGAAAAGACGGGTGGTATCACGAACACTGAAGAAGAAATGGCAGCTATGGCTAAATCCTCCCGCTTTGCCAAGATCTCTAGTATTGTGCTCTCTTTAGCATTATTTGTCCTTTGGCCATTGCCCATGTTCTTCTCAAGATACGTTTTTTCCAAGTCTTTCTTCACTGGATGGGTGGTTGTCTCCATCATCTGGGTGTTTATTAGTACATTTGCCGTTGGTGTATACCCCGTTTATGAATCTCGTCACACTATTGTCAGTATCACTCGTGAAATCTGGAGAGATATCAGAGGTAAACGCGTTCCCAACTTGCCTCAAACTAACGACAATGCCATGATTTCCGAAGAAAATATTGTTGTATACACTGCGGAAAAGAAGGCTTCCGTCATGTAATCTTTCTTCTTTTTTTTTTTATGCAAAATGCACATTTCGTGCTTACGTATATCTTTTTGTACACTTTTATAACCTCTCTAAACCTACCAACTATTGTTTAATAATCTATTTGTATACTTTTACCTTTTTTTCCCTATAAATAAACTGCATCTAATGTGAAATATACTATCATGCAACCTACATCACTTTACAGCTTCAGCTTCTGGTAAAGAAGTGGAACATTATCTTATTTCTGTTATACCTGTTTATTTAATGTACCCTTTTCAAGGAACGCCTTTTACATAGTTGTATCTACTCATCAAATGATACCCGTATTAAAAAAAAAACTACATATTAAATCTTTCTAAACGTGAGGAGGTTGATGTAGACGCAGAATTTTGCTTACTCACGCCACATTGCATAGTTTGCTTACGTACTTGGTTTTGCATACATACACTATACTTCAAAGACCTCTCAATATAACAGACAGACATGAGTGTAACACTGATATATGAATTAGGACAAGTAACACGATACACACAACTCATAACTTCAGAAAGTACGTCACATTTGGAAAAATCAAATTTTTTCAGAGTGTTGTGTAAACTTGCATACACTAGGTACTCGGAGGCGACCTCCACCCCCCTCGTTCGCTCTCTTTGAATCAGCAGAGAAAGTTGCAAATAAACTTTTTTTTTCCCATTTTTTTGTCTCTCTTTTTTTTCCTTTTTTACTTTTTCCTAAGAAAAAAACGACACCTTGCCTTTATACTGTTGTATTTTCAAGCAAGGAGAAAAAAATATTTTTATAAAAGAGATTGTCATCTGTCGAGATGAATGTAAGTAACGTTTATAACTTTGAATCCCACAAGAGTAGTGAACTATGAGCTGTCAATTTTTTTTCTTTATAACGTAAGTCTAACATTTTTTTTTATCCGTAGGAAGCGAAAATGCAAGAAGCCGTACCTGAACAAGGTAAAGTATAACGAGGTACAAAGAAATAATAATAGACTTGATATTCTGATTGGCCATGTTTTACATTTTTCCGTTGCAGGAACCATCAAAGCTGAAACTACCAACAACTTAGTACAAGTAGATGAAACAAAGGTACATAAAACGCTAAGAGAAAGAAAACACTCCCTTGTTTTTATGTTACTGAACGAACAACAAATACAGGTCGAGAGAACTTTGGCTTTGATCAAACCCGATGCTATGCAAGCCAACAACAAAGATGCCATCGTCAATAAAATCAAAGAGAACAACTTTGTTATTGTCCAAGAACAAGAAATACAACTCACCAAAATAAAAGCTGGTTTGTTTAATAAAGAACATGTCGGAAGACCATTTTACGAAGACCTTACAAGTTGGATGAGCAGGTATGTGATAGAGTGATGCAAGGTGACACGTTTCATCTTTGTGGACACAAGAATTTACACAATGGGAGTTTGCTTATTGTCTTGTTTTAAAACGTCGTCTAGTGCACCTATTTATGCTTTAGTTTTAGAAAAGCAAAATGCCATTAAAGCTTGGAGAGAGTTGATGGGTCCAACTAACGCTATTAAAGCAAGAGAAGAACAACCAAACAGGTAAAATGAAATATATGAAGTGACTTTTTTAAAGAGGAGAATCACCGTTGTGCTCAATAATAAATATATAATGTAGCATTCGTGCCCTTTTTGGAACAGACGGTTCTCATAATGCTACTCACGGAAGTGATAGCCCTGCAAGTGCGGAAAGAGAAATCAAGCTCATTTTCGGCCAAATCTCAGAGCCCTTAATAGAAGTCCATGAGGTTCAACCACTTACCCAAGAAGTAAAGTCTGAGGAAGTCTGTAAGCCCGACGCAGCCGATAATAATGATACCAATATTACAACAGCTGACAAGGAGGTTGAACAAGTAAAGATTGCTGAGTCTACTGCTGAAGCTCAACCTACAACCGCTGTTGATAATGTAAAGAATACCACTGAAGGACACGAGTCTGCTCTCATACCCACTGCTGCTGCTGCTGCTGATAATGACACCAAGCAAAACGCTAACGACAATGAAGACGTTGCTACTCCCACAACTAATGCTACTTCTCATACCGAAGAAATTTTGATCGCCCCATCTTCTGTTGAGATCTCTTCTGAGTTGGAACCTGTCGCAAACGATACCACCTCTACTGCTTCTGGTGAGGATGATGCTGAAAAACCTAATGTGAAGGAAGGATCCTCCGCTGAAGACGAAGCTACAGTGACCAATGAAAAAGACTCTATCACACACCAGCAACAACAACAACAACAAGACCCTTTGACAAAGGAAGAATTCACAGAGGAGGACTTCATTGTAAATGCAAACTCAAAGAATTCTCCTGTTGAAGATGAAGACGAGGAGGAAGAGATCAGTACTGCTGTCTTCAATACCGCCGATAACGATGAAAACAGAAAGGAGGAAGAAGTCGGCAACAATAACAATACTGCTGATAAAGCTGAAGACGAAAAGAAGACTGTCGAATCTACCGCTGAGAAACCTGTAGAAGAGTCCGTTCAAGCTGTAGAGGTTGAGGAACCCAAAGCTGCTGTTGAAGAATCTAGAGTTGTTGCAGAGCAACCCAAAGATGTCGTAAAGGAGCCTGAGGCTGTTACAGAAGAGTCCAAAGACATTGCAGAGGAGCCTAAAGTTGCTGAAAAAGAACATCAAGCTACCGAAGAAAAACCCAAACTTGTTGAAATAGAACCCGAGGTTGCTGTAGAAAAATCTGAAGTTGTTGCAGAGGAGACTAAGGAAGTAGAGCAGCCTCAAGTTGCTGCAAAAGCAGATGAAAATAAAGTTGTTGAAGAGGTGAAAGAGCCTGAAGTCAATACAGAAGTGGAGGAGCCTACTGTTGTTTCACAGAAAGTTTCTGAGGTTGCTGACGCTGCAGTTGAAGAGAAACCCAAGACTGCTGAACAGCCAGCCACCACAGCTGTTGTGAGTGAGGAGGAAAAGAAGGGTGAAGAAAGCATTCCAGTTAATAAGGAAGAGGAGAAGAGCAAACTCGCCGCAGCTGATGTCCACGAAGAGATATTGAACGACGCCAAGAAATCCGAGATTAAAAATACTGATAGTGTTCAGGTAGAGGAAAAAGTGTTGGATACCAAGAGCGAGGAGCCAAAGAAGGTAAAGAAATCTGTTGGAGCTTTGGTTGCCGCTTTCGAGGAGACTGCTAAGGAAGCAGCAGCACCTGTAGAAGAAACAACCATCGAACCTACAACCGTGGACACCCAAGTTGATGTCAATAACTTGGCCGCTACTTTTGAACAGCCTCAAGAACAACAACAGGAAAAAGACGCTAAGCTGGAAGAGGAAACCCGAGAAGTAGAGAGTAACACGAGCGAGAACAAAGGTGACTTAAAACCTGTTCCTGAAACCCCAGAAATCAAAGAAGACGAGGCACCAGAGAACACTAAGGATGAAATCCAAGACGTCACTGTTCAAGAGGAAGATAGAGGATCTTCGATCCAAGATGAAATCATGACTAATGAAGCTGACGCAATTGTTGACAATGAACCTATTATTCCCACTAGTGAAACAACCGGTGATGCTGATAACGTACCCAGTAGCACTATTGCTGAAGACGCGTCTAGAACTTCATCAACACACGAAGTTGAAGAGAAGAAAGAAGATGACGTCGTTGTTGAACAAGACGCCGCCGCCGAAACAAACATTAAACAGGATTTAGAAATCAAACAAAATGATCCCGGAATTATTCCAGAAAACAATAACGTAGATCAGGCTTCTGTAAACAGTGATGTCAATGTTGAGAAGGACGCCGTAGAACAAGTGATCGAAGAAGAAGCACCGTCATCATCATTATCTAATGACGAGAACGTCAAAAAGGACAATGTAAGTGATTTAACATAATTAATTATATTTTAAAAAAAAGGGGGTGGGGAATATATTATAGTTTGACGAAGCCATATTTTTGATGCTGGGGCCATGTAATTTGACGTATTTTGTGTATTCATATGTTCTTTCCTTTATTGTAGTCCACTGAGGAAGAAGTGATCTCTGGTACAACTACCTCTACAACGTCTGTTACTGATGAAGAAGTTGATGAAGATCATCAATCTGGAAATTCTAGTGTAACTCATTCTAGTGGCTCGGATGAAAAGAATAAGGAGGTCCGTGGTGGAACCGTCAAGAAAGAAAAAATTTCAAATAAGGTTTCTTCTTCTGTCAATAATAAGAGAGAACTTAAACCTAAAGCCCCTGTCCATAAACAACCCACCGTACGTAGTACTGCTGATAGTGATAAGAAAAAGGGGGTCGCCGCAACTACCACCGCGACAAGAAGAACTTTAACTAAGCCCACTGAAGCCAAAAAGACTCCTGCAACTACTACTGTTAAAAAAGCTGCCGGAAAGGAACCAGTAGTAGGAGATAGTAAACCAATTACAAAACCTGTTCGCGTTCCTCGAGTCGCTCTACTTGCTAAAAAAACTGCACCACCCCCTTCGTCATCCCCCGCTGCAACGGAAGCGGAAGAAAAGCCAAAGAAGGCAACTTCAACGCGATCACTGGTTTCTAGATTGACAGCACCCACTGCAGCAAGCGCACGACGCAAGGATATCACAGCCGGTACCCCTTCATCAGCTGCTGGTGCTGCTTCTTCCACTGGTGGTAGTAGCGTACGTAAAGCGGATCCAACCCATAAAAAGGTTAATGCAACTTCAACGACCACTCCTCCTCCTACTACTGCTACGAAAAAAACAATAAAAAAGGCACCTATGACAAGTTCACGTGTATCATCTGCTAAGCCCACCACTGCTGCTACTGCTGCCAGTGGCACTACTGGTGTTCGCCGCACAACACCACCTAGCTCTACCGCTACATCTAAAAAGGTAAGATTTTTTGTCTCGACCCAATTTTTTTTTTCTTTATTAACCCCTTAACGTATTTAGACAAGTGAGGCTACACCTGCAATTAAACAACAAAGAATTGCCACTAGTGTCAACAACAAAACAGGGACCCGTGCTTCAGGACTTCCTAAAACTACTAAAAAGGAGGTACCCACAGCCATCCAAAAAAAGACTTCTGCTACACCGCGTAAGAAACCGGTTACTACTACTACCACTACTGCTTCCGCCAGTGACAGCAATCATTCTGCAACTAGTGCTTCTGCATCTGTTATCAAAGAAGAAGAAGAGGTTGCCACTACTGCTTCTTCTACCCCAAGTGAACAATCCCACCATGAAGAACTAGAAGACACAAAGGAGGAGGAAGATGCTTCCATTGAAACTCCACTTCAGGCTGATGTAATTGACGAAGATCAAAAAGCAGAAAGTGATTGTGCTCACACAGGAGAAGTTGAGGTAGTACAAGAAGATGAAATTACTCCCACCACCAACAAAGAAAGTGAACACCAACTAGAAAATGAAAAGGAACACGAAGTATTATTAAATGAAGATCATACCACTAATGACGAGCAAGTTACACATGCTAAAAAAAAAGAGGAAGTTGAGCTTGAGGCAGAGACATCTACTAATGAAGCCACTAAAATAGCGGAACCTATTTCAGTTGTTATTTCAGAGGACCACCACGATGCAGAGGTTGCAGCCATTACCAGTACAGCAGCAAATGATAATACTAATACTAATACTACCACCACCACCACTACTACTACTACTAATACTAGTACTACCGGAGCAACTCCTGCAATCAAACCTCAAATGGCTTCTCTTCGCAGTAGATTCGAGAACCTTAATAACAATGACAACAATCAATTACCAGCTAGTAAATCTAAAGAACTCCGTTCTAAATCACCAAATCGTATTTCAGACATGATAAATCGTTTCTCATAAAAAACCCGGAGTGTGAATGAATGTCAGCAATAAAAAATTTGAACGTGATTTATTTTTACCTTTAATTCCCTAACTGTATTATTAATAATCAAGGGGGGTCCCTTAATAAATATATTATAATGAACACAAAAAGGTTATTTCACAGAATATTATCAAGTTCTATTCCTAGAACAAGAATTCAACAAAGTGTACGCTTGCCTATTATTACAAGACCAATTTCAACTAGTACAACTTGGCGCAGCAGCAACAACAATACTAAATTGAGTAATGACAAGACATGTTGGCAATGTCAATCTACAAATAAACCTTCTGCTTTATTTTGTGAGAATAAGGTGTGTAGCGTTATTCAACCTATTCCTTCTCACTTGAACTTTTTCCACTTGCTTCAAGTGGGTACTGGTGAAAATAAGTAAGTATAGTATCGTATTTGTTTATATTATTTATTTATAAACGTTGTTATATAGAGATAAACCAACTTTCAATGTCGACTTGAAATTCATGAAGAGACGATTCCTCACTCTTCAACAAAAGGCTCACCCAGACAGTTATTCACAAGCACCCAAGGTTAGTATTTAGAATGTAACGTGGAATATGAAGTGAGTCTAACTGTATTAATTGTTAAAGCGAGAACTCGACTATGCTCAATTGCAGTCTTCAGTTATAAACAAGGCTTATAATACACTCAAAAATCCTTTGACCCGTGCGCAATATATACTTGAACAGAATGGATATAAAATTAATGAAAGTGATTCACTTAGTGATCCTGAATTATTGATGGAAGTGATGGAATTTAGAGAGGAACTTGAAGAAGTTACAAGCGAGAAGGAGTTGGTCCCACTGAAGGAAAGAAATGATGGTTAGTGCATATGCTATAATATGTATGAATGTACGTGTGTTACTAATAATTATACAATTTTAGTCAAGTTTCACGAAACAGTAGAGAAATTAACAAAAGCATTCGATAAACAAGACTTTAAATTAGCAAAAGATCTTGCAATTGAATTACAATATTGGCAAAGTATTCAGAGTGCAATTCATGAATGGCATCAATAAAATAAATATTATTACGCGTGCGTATTTGTTGTTGATAAACTATCCAAACACACACAACAACAATGCATTTCGTGCCAACGCATAACTCAACTTGTATAAAAAAAATATTAAATCGCCTCAGTTTATTTCAATTGTTTCACTAAAAAAAAGTTATTTTTCTTTCTCCTTCCCCCTCGTTTTTTTTTGGTTTCTTTCTCTCTCTCTCTTTTTTTTTTTTTTTTCTTTCACTTTATTTATATAGTTAATTTTTTAATTTTTACCTTTCTTTTTTGAGGTTTAAATTATACCACCAACAATGTCTACGTTAGCATTAAATCGAAGAAATCCTTCGATCACTATGCTTAATATTGATTCAACACCACCACCACCTTTACCTCCTCCACCTTCTTTAAGACCAGTCAATACAACTACTGCTGCTCCACCATCAAATCCAGTCACGGCAACTACACCAACTTCAGCTGGTTCATTATATCATATTTGTCGTTCAGTTTTAGATAAGTTATCAGCAGTAGAAGGCATGTCCAATTACTTGGACTACACTTGTCCCAAGTCTGGCGAAACAACAGATCCTTTGTCGAAATTAACTTTAATCTGTCGTCAAGGTTTTCCATTATGTACTTTATATAATGCTTTAGGCCCAGAAAAGTTACTTAGTGTCGATACGGATCCAAATTTAAACGCTGTAAATAATTGTAAAGCAAACGTATATCGTTTCATTGTTGCTTGCCGACAAAATCTATTATTTCCAGAAGAGGACATGTTTACCATAACTGACCTTTACCAAGATGATACCAATGGATTTGTCAAGGTAATCAGAATTATTTAACTCTAATTTCCTTATATATTTTGACTTATCCAATCATTTCAACTTTTAAGGTTGTGAATACCATAAATAAATTATTGCAGCTTTTGGAAAATCGCGGAATCATCACCGTCCGATCTTCCAATAGGAATTCTGATTCTACTACTGACCCTAACGCTCCTAAAAATACACGCGATAAAGTCGTATTGGAGTTGCTGGAAACTGAAAGAAAATATGTTCAAGACATGGAAACCCTCCAGGTAAAAAATCATATTCGTATATTACACTATTTAAATAAGTGATTGACCTGTATGTATTTGTTAAAAATAGAATTATATGCGTGAATTACAAATTCAAAAAATAGTCTCTCCTGATACGATTCATTACTTATTTGGAAATCTCAATTCTCTTGTCGATTTTCAACGTCGATTTTTAATTCAACTTGAAGAAATCGCTGAAAAATCTCCTGAGGAACAACGTATTGGACATCTTTTCACTCAAATGGAAGAATCGTTTTCAGTCTATGAACCCTACTGCGCAAACTTTTATTCAGCCCAAGATTTAGTTGTGCAAGAAACTCCCCGTTTACAAAAGTTGGCCGAAATTTTAAACCCAATTTATCAATTGCCTTCTTTCTTGATTAAACCCGTTCAGCGTATTTGTAAATACCCGCTCTTATTACAAGAATTAGTGAAAAGCACAGACAAATCATGGGCCTACTACAACGAAGCTCAAGCCGGTGTCGAAGCTATAAGAAGAGTAGCTGAAAAAGTAAACGAAACGCAAAGACAACACGAAAACGTCCAAGCCGTTCAAGATTTGAAAAAGCGTCTTGATGATTGGAAAGAATTAACCATCGACGGTTATGGCAATCTCATGTTACATGAAAAATTAACGATCTCCACCAACGGTTCTGAAACAAATGAACGAGAACTCTTTGTCTTCTTCTTTGAGAAAGTCCTTTTGTTTTGTAAAGAATCCAAAGGAAATAATCTATTAGCTAAAAGTAATACTTTATCTATCAACAAGAAAAAGCGTAGAGGTAGTCTCGCCCCTAAATTCATTGTTCAAACTTCTTGTATGACCGAAATGAATACACGCTGCAAAAATGGTGTTTGGTGTCTCAACGTCGACCTCAAAGAAGATGAAATGCAACAACTCTGCCTCAAGTTCAGAAACGAAGAGCAAATGAAGTTATGGTTAACCACTTTAACTAAAGCCATCAAGAAGGCTGCTGACACTGAAACAAAGATGCTGTCCATGCAATTGTCACCTGCCTATGCTGACTTGGAAGATGACGAGGAAGAAGAATTCTATGACGATGAAGAAGACGAATTCGATATCAACACACCTATGTCCATCATGACTTCCTCTTCAATTACCACCAGTAGATCACGTAGCAGTTCATTCAGTCAACAACAGCAACAACCTATGATAAGAACAAACATAAAGTTAACTCAACAGCAATTGCACCAACAGCAAGAAGCTGCCATGAAACAACTTAACAATGGTCGTCCCTATCACAACGTGCCTGGCATGAACCTCTCTCCTTTACCACGCTCCAATTCTAGCCTAACTACCAACAGTAGTGTTTTATCTACCTCTCCACCTACCATGAACTACAACTATTATCCTGCATCTCCTCCACCCTCTCATCCCTCTTCGCCCACGAGCTCTTCACGTGTATCAAGCACTAGCACCAGCTCTTCTACATGGCATAGACATGACGGTAACGCATTAACTGATATTGCTTCCAACTTTTTAAATGGTGAATATACATCAGAAGACTACCACCAGCATTATCTGCAACAACAACATCATCAATATCCTCCACATTCCTTAATATCAACTGGTCGCTCTCAATCGCAATCAGCTGCTATGGAATCACCCGGTCGTGGCAATAATAATGCTCGTCCTGCTTTACCCGTAAATCAAAACCGACTTCGATCACAAAGTAGTCCAAATATCATGAAGAACAATGCACCCAATATTACTATGGCTCCCTCAGAGTCGTTGCCTCAGGTGCCTGTCAGAATGAAACCTGCACCACTTGATCTATCCCGTCAACATTATACCGAAACTCCACCTCAACTCATTCGTAACGTCGCTTCTACACCTCGTTTAACTGATATCGCATTATCTCATGGCGCCCTTCCTCCTTCACCTGGCACCATGAAAATCAAGCTCAACTTTAATGACGGTATTTACGTTATCGTAACCAACCACGAAGTTACCTTCTTTGAGTTGATGGAAAAAGTAGACAAGAAGATTCGTCTTGTCGCCAACTTGAAGCAATCCGACTTGCTCAGACTCAAATATCAAGATGAAGACGGTGATTTTATCACCATCAATTCTGATGATGATGTTCAAATGGCTTTTGAAAGTCGTGGTATTCACAACACTGTCAACTTGTTTGTCAGTCTTTAAAATTTCAGGCCATTCCTTTTTTTTCATTATGCTTTATTCTTTTTTTTTATTATTTTATAACTTTCATGCCCCCACATCTATTAGTTTCTAACTTTTGTATTCCCTTCATCACACACACACACACACACACACACCTTTTGTATGTTTTAATATGTGAAAATCCTTTCATTTGTACAACTTCCCTTCTTTTCCCCCCTCCCTTCGCACTCACTAATTTTAACATCCTACATGTAAATAGCCCCTCGTTCTTGTTTTCATATTCCTCTTTTTTTTCGAGAGTTTTTTTTTCAACTTAAAAAAAATCTTGTCTCTTATCTACAAAAAATAAACCTGTGTTTTTAGACGAACCTTACTTACAGCGCGCATTAGTTAGATAACACCTGTCATTTAATATAGATCAATATTGTCTCCCATCAAATTCAGCCTCATGTGCTGGCAAGTTCACACTGATTGCTGTTCTTTCAACACGAGTCTAGATTGTAAATAAAAGGTCATTGTATAATCAAACAATCAACGCTATATTGGGTAATCTCGTTATTTGAACGACCGTAATGATATGCGTACAATGAAATACGCGTTTTACGTATTTCTTTTGGGTTATATAGAAAATGTACATAGAATACAAACATCAGATGATTACTTGGGATACGATAGTTGTGGCTCGGTCGTCCAAGGATATCACTTATCTTAACACAGGGTACAGTAAAAGAGAACCATTACTTTTTGATTTGCAAGAAAAATCATTGTACATGTTCCAACCATTGACCGAAAAAATGCAACTTGCGGATTATATATGTTTTACATACATTGGTGAGTATTTTTGTAATGTTGATATAAATTGCATACAGTTTTTGCATCAAAAGACTAGGCCTATTATATTTCGCACTATTATTCGAAATTGTACCATATCCATATTACATAATTTGGATATATGTGTCATTGGGAATACCATTACAAAGATAGATGGTCATCGAATATAAGGCTTGAGAAAGTGTCTATAATTTACGCATATAATTGTCGCATATGTACATAATTCGCCGTGTCCATTGTGACACATACAAATGTCTCTTTAGGTTCTTTTTCGGTGAGCCTGGGTCAAAAAATGATTTCAAGTGCGAAATGGATTCCTGTCGTACAACCGAGATTATTGTAGGAGAAGGAAAAAGGTTAAAATCTGAGCTCCAGAAAGCTCAGATTGAAGCTTGGCAGCATTTGAAAATCAGCAAAATTGCAAGGACATGATTTTGACAGGTGTTATCTCTTTGCTGTAAAACAGAAACGTAAATCAATAAGCATGCTAAAACTTCAGATCGAGTTTCATTTTAAGGCATTGATTATATGATGATCTCATCTACGATAAGACAGGAAGCATCAACCATTACTTGATTCGACTAATGATGTGTCATGTTCAAAAGCGGGTTAACTATTTCTCTTTGTTTATTTATCGGAACAGTCAACGTAGATTATCATGGCATTGTGCATTGTGGATAGATCAGGTTTTACAAGCGGATCCGATGTAATATCACATTAAGATGAGGGTCAAATTTACACCGAAGTCAAAAAAATGTTGAGTTTATTGATCAGACCCTCAGTGTAACAGCCAGGGAAAAAGATTCCCCTCTCCGATTTTTTTAGCTTCAAATATATAAATCAAGCCTATCACTTCTTTCATCACTTTCTTTTGATTTTTAGTTCACTTATAATAACAGAATTGCTTCGCTCAATTTTTTTATAACGATTTTTATTTCAATATGGAGCCAGCTACTCGAATACTTTCGCACCAATCGACTAAAAGTTACTTGGAAAGGGAAATGATCGTTTCTCTCGATGATAATGGGCCTATGATTGGTCCTAATTTGGAGATGATGGACACACATCGAGAAGAAGACGATGACTATCACAATGAAAATAACTATGAACAATCTCCTTCGACGAAGAACGATATCGAAGTTGATGGTAAAAGACGCTTTCTCTGCTGGAAAGGCAGAAGCGAAAAACCTGCAGATTATTCCGATCCAAAGAAATTCCCTAAGATCAAAAAGAATACCATTCTTCTACTTGTAGCAATTGGTGGTGCAATGTAAGTCAACGATCTATAAGAAATTATGAATATATTACTTACTTGACCTTTTTGTATATAGTTCTCCAGTGTCAACAACGATCTATGTAAGTTTGACATATTCTATTCTTTATTACATAATCACATATGCTAATCTGTTCACAAAGTATCCTGCACTGATTGACATGCAAAGAGATTTTAATACTACAGATACCATCATGAATGCCTCATGTAAGTAATCTCAATCTATCTCTATGATATCATGATGCTAACCCCACATTGAAAATTTTTAGTGTCCATATTTACTTTTTTCACAGCTTTTTTTGTAAGATTTAACATCATATAATGATATATTCGACATATTAAGACTTGTTTTTGATCTAGCCACTTGTCTGGGCCACTTTTGGCGACTTGTTTGGTAGAAGAAGAATCTACATCATTTCATTCTTTATTACATGCGTTGGAAGTACTTGTTGTGCTTTGTCTGTCAACGCAAACATGTTTATTGCATTCCGAGCTATCAGTGCCATTGGATCCTCCTCTGTAAGGATACTATACATGGAAATTAATGAAAGTAGTTTGATAACTAATTTACCTTTATTTTAAATGTAGGCAATGTCAATGGGCGCTGGTACTATTTCTGATATTTTCGAGCCTCATGAGCGAGGACGAGCCTTTGCTTACTATACTTGTGGCCCTCTTCTTGGGCCTGCTATTGGTCCTATTATTGGTGGTTATCTGAACAAAGGATTAGGATGGAGAAGTAACTTTTGGTTTCTTGCTATTTTCTGCTTCTTGACTTGGTTAGGTATTGTTTTTTTCCTCCCAGAAACTTGGAGAGCCACGCTCCCTCCACCTGAAGATTGCGTTGCCGTTCCTGATAATGCTGATAAGGTTGAGAAACCCTCGCATCATGGATCTCCTACTTCCAGTACTTCATCTACAATCAATGAGGAAGTGACAGATATTGATGATTTGCCACCAAAGGAAGCTTCGACAACCGAGTCCAAGAAGTCACAAAGAACTGCTGTTCAAGTTTCAAAGAGGAATAATACACGATTTGTTAACCCTATCGGTGCATTGAAGCTTTTGTTATACCCTAATATTGCACTTGCTGTCACTTTTGTTGGCGTTCTGTAAGTCTCACAAAGAAATCAATTTAGATGACCTACTAATTGCTTTTTTAAAAGTTTTTTCGTACTTTACTTGAACAGCACAAACTTTACAAGAACGTACACCCTTCAATATGGATTCGATTCCGGTATTGTTGGTTTATGCTATCTTCCCTCTGCCGCTGGATCAATGATTGGTGGTATTGCGGGTGGACGAATGTCTGATAAGATTTACAACAAACGTGTTGCTAAAGCAAGAGCAGCTGAGCAAGAAATTTACCCTGAAATGCGTTTAGGTGGACCACTGTTCTATTCCTCCATCCTTTTGCAATTGCTTAGTTTCATTGCTTACGGGTGGTGTGTCGAAAAGAATGTACACTTTGCTTATGGTCTCGTTTGCCAATTTTTCAGTAAGTACTTTTCATGTCTTGATATAAGCTGTTCATGCACATTAACATACCTAATTTTTAGTCGGTTTGGCTTTAATGCTTCCCAATGTCACTCTATCTGCTTATATGGTAGATTGCTTTCGTAAAAAAGGTGCATCTGTTACTGCTTGTAACAATTTTGCAAGATATATTATGGCAGGCGTTGGCTCACTGATTGCATCCGATATTCTGCGAGCTCTAGGTAATGGCATCTTGTTCACTCTCTGTGGCTGCTTCCTCCTCGTCGCTTCTCTCAATTTGGTTCTTATCCGACTTTATACCAAGAAGTGGGCTATACTCAGAAGCAGAGATGCCGAGTAGACGTCTCATTCATCATTTATTACCATGCATATCATTCCCATTCATTTAATTTGATCCATATTACCTTTGCATACTATTCTACGTTACTCCCTACTTAATACAAATAAAATCTTGTACCATATTACCGTGACTGCACACACACAATAGTTTCAATGCTACTTCCCAAAACTGTCTACTTTTCTTTTTCTCGAAGAATAATATTTCCAACAAACAGAGTAAGAACTGTAGCACAGCAATGACACGCGCAAAAGACGCTTTAGGGTTTTTAAGAGGAGTGAATGAAAATACAGCACATTTTTGTAAGAGCACGTTTGACAATGGACAAAGTTGACTGTTTTCTCAAATGACAATACACCGGTGTAGGTCAGCCACTTTTTATGAAGACAACTAATCGTATAGGCGTTAGTCCTGAATGGTAATAACTTTCATGATCTGGGGAATGTAACTCAAGAGTTTAAGATTTATAACACTTTTTATTTTTGCGCAGTGAAATGAATGTGAATGCTGACTTTATTTCACCTTGTCACTGCGAGATAACATGCGTAAGTTTGTCAAAAGGGAAGGCCAATCAAAAGTGTCAATTTTTAATTTTTCCTCCAGCGCCAGGAGAACGGGCTCTTTGTTGCATTAATAACAGTAAGTATAATTACTAGACTATTGTTGCTCTTTTTATACGTTGATTTAACCGACATGAACGCAGGACAAAAGTGATAATGGAACATATTGTAAAGTATAATTTTCTGGAAAGCTTTAACTATTAGTGCTTGTGCTAATAAGCTCTCTCATAGTGAACGGTAAATTGATCGGACAAGGGCAAACGGTGATTTTGTATCCGGGGAGCATTATCTCCTTTGTTTCAGGGCATTTAAGTAAGGCACACAAGACTGTTTCATTTTACTCGATTTAACCAAGTCGTTTATTAGGTGTGATGTACATTCAGGCGCATAAAAAGGATCTCAATTATTCGTTTGAAGAAGATTTTTTGACTGTATGTAAATATTTACATATTCGAAACTCCAAGTTTCCCAACTAATGGTGTTACATATGTAGCCGTTATATCCAAAAAACAAAAAGAAGAGTAAAGAAATATCCGTCACTACTAAAACAATTGGATCTGGCTCGCAAGCGGAAGTCGTTCTGGCTAATGTTTCATTCGACTTAAGACATCAACTGGCATGCAAAAAATATCGTAACAAATATGGAATTTCACATTTGAATCAGAAGGCTCTCAAAAATACCGAATTGAGTATTCTTAAAAGCAATAAACACGTAAAGTTGGAGGTGTACGGTTGGAATTGCGCACTGATAATTGACAAAACTTTTCTTTATTGATAGGCCAATGTGATGTCGATGATCAGTGAGTTTGAAAAGGATCGGTGCACGCACGTCTTTTTGCCATTGTACGGATAATGAATGTTGTAAAACTTCTATATGGCTTCTGGCTAATGCGAATTGCAATAGGTACGTTGGTGGGACTCTGCGGTACAGAATCAATAGAAGTTCTCCAATATTAGAGGACGATGCGTTTTTTATATTTCATCAGATTGCCTCAGGGCTTCAATACCTTCACCAAAAAGGAATTATCCATTGTGGTAAGTGTAAATTAAAAACTTTATATTAAAGCTCACGTTATATTCATTCTTCCCACTTGCATAAATTTAGATTTAAAAGTAATACCCAAGTTTTGTATATTGAGATTTATTAGCATATAGACTGACTGATTGTTACCGATATAGCCCGATAATATTTTGCTTACGGATTTGTCAGAGAAGCCCCGTGTTGTAATTAATGATTTCGGTTTATCTATATACAGTAAACCTGAGAATTGTTGGCCCAGTAATTATGGTACTTTAGCGTACGTATCTTTCTTGTCTTTCATTTATTGAAACGATTGTTGATTTGACCAATTTTGTGGTTATGTAGCTATCATTCCCCAGAAATTGTGAGAGAAGAAAAGTTTACAGAAAATGTTGATTGTTGGGCTCTGGGTGTGATTCTTTACGAAGTGCTCTCCAAACAACACCCATTTGCAGACAGACGGGATACCCAGCGTGAAATCAAACATAACATCTTGAATGAAGAACCCAACCTCGAACTTTTACGTGGCGCCTCTTCTCAAGGTAATCAACTACATATAATAACAAGTCGATGTATGATATGCCGCCTTCTTGAAACTGACATTATTTACTTTTATAGCAAAAGAATTGATTGCTAAATTACTGGAAAAAGATCCTAAGGAACGGCTCTCCACAAAAAATTGCTTTTCCAATGCGCACAGCAGCTGGATGTACAAAAATTGCGATCAGGCTTTCTATACTGCTTACTTGAAATCCCAAAAGCACTTCAAAAAGGAGAGAGCGTTTTGGTTTGACGGAGAGGAAGATGTTTTGGAGGAGCCAGTGCCAGAAATAATACACCCTGATGATGACAAAGCAGTGACAGAGAACTTGAAGAGGAAGAGAGGATCCAGTATTCTTGTCAATAATAAGAGAAAGAGCGACTATATACACAGACATGAGGATGACTTTCTATGTCTCCAAGAAGAGTTGTTTCCTACTCGAACTCTCCAAAAGAAGACATTGTTAGAGTGCCTCTCTACCACTAAAAACGAATCTGGTCACTCCTCTGGGTCTTCAAAATCGGCCAGTCTGCAACTGACTGTCTCGAAAACAGAATACAAAGTACATACATCTTCTTCTTAGACGCCGCTTTTTGCGTGTATTTCACGCTCTTCAAAGAAACATTATACAAGAAATAAAAAAATATTTCTATGGTAAAAGACAATATTTTCGTGAACCACCCCATTTTTATGAAAGGTATCATAAAACAGTCTTCAGCGGATTTTAACAACAGAACAGTTTATAGTATGAATGGTGAAGTAGGCTTTCTTTATATATTATCCATTTTATACCAAAGACAATTAGAGAGACATTGTTTAACCTCTTGTAAGGAGGTATAATTAGGCCAAACTACGAGAAAGTTTGTCTCAATGATGACCCAAGAGATAAAGTCTTATCAGACTACCGAAATCTCAAACTCTGATAAATCATTGACCAGCGCAATTCAAAAACCTGGGTTAAGTCCTTCTCCAGCGAAATGACAAACAGGGTCGTTTCTTTTAGCATCGACACAACTATCGCTCCACGCCGTGGATGTCGAATGATCACTACAGTTGCACGAAAAACGAATCTTGTATGCAAAAAGAGATTAAGCTGATTCCCTTGGGGGAGGGGACATCAAACATACGTCTTGAAGGTGCTCAACTCGCCAAAGTCTGCAGTGTTCTTGTTTGTAGTAGTGTAAGACAAACGCAAACATGTAAGGCAGACTAAGGCAAGGACATATCCACTTTTAACATGATGATTTGATACAAGTTTCAATCTTCTACGCCAGGCAAAAAATACTTTAGCTTGCATCACTTGGCGGTAAAAGGTCATTGAGGTTACTTCAATTGTCCCTTTTATTTATTGATGACCAATCAAATTCGTTTACTTTCTTGCAACTGTCAATATCATAAAAGAAATCGGTGTATTCCCAAAAAGCTTTATTGAGTGAGGCTTGTAAGAAAAGTTGCGATTGAGGATCAAAGTTGCCAAATACGTCAGTGCCTGAGTTTCCAAAGAGACGAGAGCTTGGGGGAAACAATTCATTTCAAATTCCTCCTAAAAAAAGAAAGGTCAACTTTTTTCACCTCCGAAGTAACCTGAATGTTTTCATTTCAAATTTGATGTTGAGCCAATCAGCTTGCTTTATTTAGTTTTTTTTTCAGGGAAAATCGTCATGATGATTTCAAATAAAGCTATTGATTCGAATGACATATGTCACGTCTTTTATCTCTTTTACTTCTCAAAACATCACTAAGTTTAGAATTACAACATGTCAAACAACACTCAAATGCAAACAAACTCTGTCGCCACCACAAAAAAAAGTTACGGAGGCTGGACTCAATTGAGAGAAAAAGTTTTGATCGAATCAATGATTGAACATCGACCCTTCGAAAAGAAGAAGCTTCAGGTTGCTGAGGCAAACGCCAAAGTCAAGAACGATGTCAACTCAGTTGACACTAGGGTCAACCCATCAACTCCTGGACCACGTTCCAGGAAAAACTTGCCAAACTGATAGAAGATGTAAAGTCAAAGCAAAACAATGACAGAAATTATGGAAGTGGTAGCAATGATTCTGAAACTCACCAAGAGAACAGAATATTGGAACTTATTCAATTGGTAAGCTGTCCACTCATTATATTGTATCTAATACCGTCTTGACGTGTCATTCCCAGATGGACAATGCTACAGAGGTGTCTACCAACGAGCAAGAGGCTGAGAGAAGTGCTCAGTTGAAGAAAAGAAGAGATCAAGAGGCCATTGTGGGGGCTTCAAAGCGAGGCAAGCACCGAATTGGTGAGAGAACACGCAACCAGTTAAACTTTTCCGATGCTGAGGATAGCCTCACTGGTAGCATTGAAGTAGATGATGCCAACCCTCTTCTTGCCATCAATAGAGGCATCAAACGCTCCTTGGAAAATCTAGAGAACGATAGGGTTCATGACAGGGCTGCTATAAACGGTCTTAAAACGTCCGTCGAAGCGTTGCAGGAAAGCATGACACATGTCTTGCAAAAGCTGCAATCCTTTGAAAGCACTTTGCACCGCTCCTGTTCCTGCTCCTCACCTTCCCCCTCCTCATTTTCCCCCTCCTCAACGACCAATTGTACCTGCACAATTTCAGGTAGAAGATGGTGCAAATGAAAATAAATAGAAACATTTATTCTGGTCTTATTTCAGCAATATACTCTTCTAACGTGGGTGGTGCTACCCCAAAGTATTCACTTGTTTGATTACTTCTATTGACACAAAGATGAACATTTTTCATTAGTGTAGCAACGACATAAAATAATCCACACCTTCCGAGCAGGGACTTTTGTTCTGCCTTGTGCCTAACGAAGGAAAAAAGCTTTGCAACGTATCCAAATTCCCACTCCACGACAATTCTTTTAGACGCCATAGCCTTATTTACCCTCATTTGCTCGGAAGTTATTTGAGGACCTAATTTCATTATACAGCGATGAGTTCATGAGTTATGTTATTTGAAGGATTTGCCAAAAAAAATCACCTGTTCTAAATGGTTTGATTATGCATACATCTTCTTTATAGGCAGGATCGCCGTAGATTGCGAATGTCTCGCCCAATTCGGGAAAATCAATAGTCTCGTGAAGATCCTGTAGGATTCCACTTCGGTCAAACATGTTCTGATCGTGAATCGCACCAGCAAAAGGACCTGCCAGACTCACCGTAATTCCATCAGGGGTAACAATGGCTTGATACTTCAAACCATGACAGCGAGCATGGCCATTGTAAATAACTCTTTGGTTACGCACTGGCCTTGCAACTGGATTTAGTGTGCCATCTATAAATCCCACTGTATCAGGGTAGTACGGCGTGTTGTTCTTGGCCTTGATCGCTTCGGAGAACACCAAAAGATTAAAATGATTCATATGTTTCTTGTTGAATCTGATACCTCTTTCGAAGCTTTCGTACAACATTTCCACCATGTGATCACACAAATAGTACTTTCGTCTACCTTAAACAACATTTTCAAGTCTGGGAGACGGTTGGGATAGGCGAGCCTTCTCAACATAATACCAAGACAGAAAACACGATCAAAAGAGAATCTGTGTTTGGGATCATTGGTTATAAAGTATACCTTTTCAGGCAAACCCGTGACTCTAGAAACGTACTGCAGTTGTTCGTGGGTAAATCTGAACAAGCTTAGAGACATTTCATCGGTTAACATGTCGAATTGTAATCGATGGCTGGCAGTGAAGAGGCTTCGTACCTCTGGACGTTAAAGAATATCGTCCGCCAATATTGCTTCGATTTCTTCCTCGTCAACAATCGAATTGTTACCGTTATCAAGAACTTCGTCTCCATCAGGAGCTTCGTCAAGGTTATAGTCAGTAGTATTGGACATTGTTTCAATCAATATATATTTCAGATATAAGTTAGAAAGAGACGCAATATAGTGCATGAATTATGTCATGTCAAATTTATTTATTGTGTTTTCTCTGATAAATTCAAATTGCAAAATACAGATCAGACGCACAATGAGTTATTCAGAGTGAGGCGGCCAAATGAGGGGGCAATATCCTGAGAAATTCGCGTACCAAAAGCGGACACTCGCCAAAAACCTTAACTCTGTTAGCAAGGGCCGTTCATTGGCTGTATTATTTGATCTGCCCAAGTAAATGCATGGGATCAATATCAATATAAATACAGTTATCTTTTCAAGATAAGGCCTTTTCGTATGTATGATATTAATGCGCTTACTACTTTTTAATGAAAGTCTTACAACAAAGGATTCTGGTATTATTTGAGTATTCGCGATTGATACGAATGGAATATCACTTTTATGCAGCAAAAAGGAAATGGGCACGAACAGAATTTTATGTTCTTGCGATGAATTAAGTGCACATGCAGATATTTCTTTCTTTTCTATTTCATATTTTTTACATAAGCAGGCAAAAAAGAAATGCAGAACGCACAAAGACGAGTGAACCCCTCACTTTGGTCCCAAGTTGCAAAACCTGCAAATACCGTAAGAAATGATCCGAAGAGAGAAAATCTCATTACAAAAACGAGTGACTGATTGTATTTAGGTAAGACTCGAGTAAATCCAACACTTGCCCCTTGCTTAGCATTGCGTAAAAAGGGTCACTTTTTTAAGAGTAGTGACAAGCGTTCCATGTCAAACCCCGCAACTAAAATTCAAAATTGTATTAGTTCTCATCAAAAATTATAGACTGGTATATTTTCCAGATCTGTGCTTTAAAGAAATACCACCAATAAAATAACAGAAGAGGCTAAAGCCCACCTGAAAATATATAGCCTATTTTTCGATAGAGGTATTTTCATGATTATAATTAAATCTTGATATCTTGTTTTCTCTTTTTCTCTCTTTTTCTTCTACTTTGATATCACTCTCTTTCACTTCTTCATATCTTCAATATGACCGTCCCTCAACAACAAAGTTACTTACTTGTCAAGGCCCAAAATGCAATTTTGTCCCCTCAACACACTCAAGGTCCTGCTGAAGTCCTTATTGACCAAGTCAGTGGCAAGATTGTTGAAATCGCCCAAGGTAGCAACAAATGTACAACCACCGTCAATGAAGAATCTTTGGAAGTCATTACTTTAGAGGAGAACCAATTGTTGATGCCTGGTTTGGTGGATGCTCATGGTAAGCTATTATTTTTTTTTCTGTTTTTTGAAGAGGAGAATATATTTGGTGTTCTTTAGTGTGGGGAAGTCAGTTGTTAAGATGATCGTAACACTAACATGAACTTTATATAGTTCACTTGAACGAACCTGGGCGTACTGAATGGGAAGGTTTTGAAACAGGTACAAAGGCTGCCGCTGCAGGTGGTATCACCACTGTTATCGATATGCCTTTGAACGCTATTCCTCCCACCACCACCGTTCCCAACTTTGACACCAAGCTCAACGCTGCTAAGGGTCAATGTCACGTCGATGTTGGTTTCTGGGGTGGTGTTGTTCCTGATAACTCCAAGGAATTACCTGCTTTAATCGAAAAGGGTGTTCGTGGTTTCAAGTGTTTCTTGATCGAAAGTGGTGTTGATGAGTTCCCTTGTGTTAACGAAGCCGAAGTACGTTTGGCTATGGATCAAATGGCCAATTCTGACCGTGTTTTATTGTTCCATGCTGAAATGGAAGGTTGTGGTAAGGTTGAGCCTGAAAAGAAGGAAGAGGAGCTTGATAGCCGTACATATGCCAGTTTCTTGAACTCTCGTCCCCAAGCTCTTGAAACCAACGCTATTGATATGATCATTCGTCTTACCAAGGAATATCACGAGCAAGGTAAATCAGTCAACACTCACATTGTTCATCTTTCCGCTTCCGACGCTATCCCTGCTATCCGTGAAGCTAAGGCTGCTGGTGCCCCTCTTACCGTTGAAACTTGTTTCCACTACCTTAACTTCACTGCTGAAGCCATTGAAGATGGTGCCACTCACTACAAGTGTTGTCCTCCTATTCGTGAAGCTTCCAACCGTGATAAGCTTTGGGAAGCTTTGTTAGATGGTACCATTGATTACGTTGTTAGTGATCACTCCCCTTGTACCGCTCAACTCAAGAAACAAGATACTGGTGATTTTGGTCAAGCTTGGGGTGGTATTGCTAGTGTCCAATTCGGTTTACCTGTCCTCTGGAGTGAAGGTCGTAAGCGTGGTGTCACTCTTCAACAAATTGCCAACTGGCTCAGTTTAGCACCTTCCAAGAGAACCAAGTTGGATCACAAGAAGGGTGAAATCCGTGTTGGTAACGACGGTGATTTGGTTATCTGGCGCCCTGAATCTACTTTTGAAATTGACGTCGCTGATGTTCACTTCAAAAACAAGTTGTCACCATACATTGGTGAAACTCTTTACGGTGCTGTCGATCGTACCATTGTTCGCGGTACTACTGTTTATAATAAGAAGCAAGCCGGTCTCTTCAAGTCTGAACCTTATGGCCGTCCTTTGCTTGAATAGATAAAATAATATATCCCTGTTCATTTTTTGTTTACACCATTGTCTTTGTACTTAGATTTATCTATTGAATTATCCCTTTTTTAAAATATACACCTGTTTTATAATATAATGTAATCCTATTAAAACTTGCTTTCAAGCATCTTGAACAATTCAAAGCATGTCTTACTATTATCATCTGATCACTCTATTATGCATAAGTATATCTGCGTTACCTATCTGCTCGTGATCAACTCCTTTTTAACCAACAGTGATATAACAGCAGATAGTGATGAAATAAATAAATGAAGTTTATTATTATGGCGATAAATCAATCAATTCAACACTTATTCGTAGATGTCTTTTTTGATGAAATAGATCTTTCCTTTTTCATTCTTGAGTTTAATACCACCAGATAAAGTTTCTGCCAAGTCCACAAGAATACCATCAAGTTCATTGTTTTCCAAAAGTGATTTTTTCAACAATAGCTTGTATCTAATTATTGATGATAATAGATTAAAGTATGGTGTCGACTTTATAGGAGGAAAATTTGATCTCCGAAGTTGAAAGTATGGCATTCTCTCTGTCTCGAACAATGCTAATTGTAATTCTTTGGAAGATGAGCGAGGCCAATTTTTCTTGACTAAGAGTATGCTGATTCGAATCTTGATCTGCTAAGGTCCAAATTGAGCAAGGTTGGAATTCAAGTGGCATTCCAAACTCAGAAGAGCTTCTGCAGCAAGAGTAAGTCGAAATATGATCGAATTTTCGATCGGACTCGCTTCAACTGGTATAGGAATGGAAGAGGCTGTGGCCTTCCACTGTTATTCAAGATCTCCAATGCCAGTTCCAGGGACCGTTTGCTTATGAAGGTTTCCGTATTGTTGTTTGGGTTGAAGTGGGTGGTTGTGGACCCAAGGTTGACCGATTCACAGTCGACACGAAGACTGGACGTGACAAGCAAGTTGCATGTTTTGCTTCCAATGTTTAATTTCTCTAAACCTCCGTTCTCGCTCGATAGTATGAGTAAAACCTTGATGTTTTTGTAACGACCTTTTTCGTCAGGAGAAGTTGACAATTTTCTTGCGTATCGTCGTTCGAGGTGAACATCGTTCATAACGTTCGGATCGTATAACTCTGCTTCATTAACTACAATTTATTGCCCATAGCTCTTTACATGTCTCCAGCAGGTGCAGAGTCATCACCAACTGACATCAGTAGGTACCATCAGAGCGACAAGGTCCAGCAGGAGAGCAAGCAACGCTAATACTAACTCCAACATCAACACTGGCAGCAGCAGAACGATAGGATGCGGCATTCACAGCGGCAAGCTGTGATTTCAAAGAGTTCACCATATCCTTGCTCTTTCAGAGCCCAACGTTGGCGGCTAGGAACCCTTGACAATTCTATACAAATGTGTATATAATTGATCAATAAGAAAAGGTTTTAGCAATCTTACGAAAATATGGAGAGGAGTATAACATTGCTCATACTTGGATGCGAAAGTCAATTACTGCTTTTTTACAGAAAATTGGCTTTGTATACTCCGTCGTACTTACCCAAAACCAGCCCTATTGTCCTTGGTTTGTACGTAAACTTCTCGAAAACAGTTTTCTGTTTCTTTAGGATTCTGAAAGGGGTTTGTAATCAATCGGTGATGGTTCCCCTGCGTTTCTTGTTGAGAAAACCGAAAGTTGTCAATAATGTTGTCGCCCTCATCACGTCAAGGTGTTAAAGGATCATAGCCCGGCTTTATCTCCCCTCTACGACGCACTCAACCCTGATCAGTTAAGCTAAATTCAGCCGCCAATCCGCTCCGGAAGTACGGGACAAGATTTCAAAAGAACCTTGCTAATCCACTTGCTAGTGCTTAAGTCGTTGACTTGGTTGAAAATAAAGAGCTGGAGAAAGAAATCAGGGTGGCTACATTTTATTTTAAATAATAAAATACTGACAAGTTAGTTACCGATCCTTACGTAGTGACTTGGTTCTTGATACGTGTTGGTTGAATGATAAACAAGCACTGAATGGCGAGGGTCGTCAATAAATCAAATGTGACCTATCCAACTTGATAAATTTGAACACAGTCCGTAGATAATTTACTGCATATCCGAATCAAAAGTCATTGCTAGTACCTAGTCAAACTTCTGAATGAGCACAAAAAACCCAAAAAGGCACCTCCTTTTCATATGAATAAGTATAAACAAGTTCAACTTTATTTATTTATATATAATAGAAAATGAGAAAATGTATAAAGAGTGTCAATTAAATAAAGGGAAATGAGGAGATGGAGTGAGTGTGTGGTTTGTGTGCATAGTTTTGAAAAAAGAAATATAAAAAGAAGGGGATAAAAAAAGAAAAAAAGCCTGTGTGTTTTCAATGAGGGGGCTGGCTACAAGAGCAGCAGCATAATTATGTAATTGCTTTTATTTTCTTCTATTCTCCAACACACAGTTCTTTTTTATATATTCTATTTACAACATCATCTTGAGAGGGTTTTCCATGAAGCCCTTGAAAGCTTGCAACCATGTAGCACCAACAGCACCATCAACGACACGGTGATCGGCACTCAAAGTGACTTCCATGACGTTACGGACAGCGAAACCGCTTTCAGTGGTCTCATCAGGGACAACCTTTTGTTGACCACCACCAACAGCCAAAATACAAGATTGAGGAGGGTTGATGATAGCAGTGAAGTTGCTGACACCGTACATACCCAAGTTGGAGATGGTGAAAGAACCACCTTGGTATTCAGCAGGGGCGAGCTTACCGTCACGAGCACGGGTAGCTAAATCCTTAACTTGAGAAGAGATGGTGGACAAACCCTTACCTTCGGCAGCAGTGACAATGGGGGTGATCAAACCAGTAGGAGTAGCAACAGCAACACAAATATCAGCAGAGTTGTATTGTCTGATGAAATCACCTTGCCAGGCAGCGTTGACTTCAGGAACTTGCTTGAGAGCAAGAGCAGAGGCCTTGATAACGAAATCGTTAACAGAGAGCTTGTACTTGCCTTCGGCAGACTTGTTGAGAACTTCACGCAATTTGTTGGTCTTATCCATGTTGATTTCAACAGTCAAGTAGTAGTGAGGAACTTGTTGCTTGGATTCGGTCAAACGAGAAGCAATGATCTTTCTCATGCTGGTGGTAGGAATATCGGTGTAAGCAGCACCGGAAGCACCTTGAGGAGCATAGGCAGCAGGAATTTGAGCGGGAGCAGCAGCGCTGGCAGCGGGAGCAGAAGAACTAGCAGGAGCAGCTAAAAAAATTCTAATCAGCATCTGCTTCCGTCATATCTAAAGATCAGTTCTCAACTTACCCTTATAACCTTCAACATCTTCCTTGGTGACAACACCGTTGTTACCGGTACCCTTGACAAGAGAGATATCAATCTTCTTTTCATCAGCGAGTTTCTATTACGATAATGTTAGTATTCCACTTTAAACGTTCTTTGACGTATCATTGCTTACTCTGGCAAGGGGACTGGCCAAGACACGACCACCGTGAGAGGAGGTAGGCTTGGATTCAGACTTGGATTCAGTAGTAGCGGGAGCAGCAGCTTCTTCCTTCTTGGGTTCCTCCTTCTTGGGCTCTTCAGCGGCGGGGGCAGCAGCACCACCGGAAACATCGGAAGCAGAGAAGTTCTCGAAAGCAGCAATATCTTCCTCGTTCTCGACAAAGACGGCAATGGGCTGTAAGTTTATTTGACAGAATTGTTAGTAATTCAATTTTAATTGATGATGGTGATCTGAGGTCCACACTCTTGTAAAACCCAGATTTTCCCAATTTTTTTTTTGTAATATGTAGTTAATTTACCTGACCGACAGCAACACGTACACACTAAGGGGACTGGCCAAGACACGACCACCGTGAGAGGAGGTAGGCTTGGATTCAGACTTGGATTCAGTAGTAGCGGGAGCAGCAGCTTCTTCCTTCTTGGGTTCCTCCTTCTTGGGCTCTTCAGCGGCGGGGGCAGCAGCACCACCGGAAACATCGGAAGCAGAGAAGTTCTCGAAAGCAGCAATATCTTCCTCGTTCTCGACAAAGACGGCAATGGGCTGTAAGTTTATTTGACAGAATTGTTAGTAATTCAATTTTAATTGATGATGGTGATCTGAGGTCCACACTCTTGTAAAACCCAGATTTTCCCAATTTTTTTTTTGTAATATGTAGTTAATTTACCTGACCGACAGCAACATCCTTGGCACCAGTGTCAACCAAGACCTTAGCGAGGAAACCTTCCTCTTGACATTCGAAATCCATTTGAGCCTTATCGGTTTCGATTTCTACCAAAACATCACCAGGTTGGATTTCATCACCAACCTTCTTGTTCCAAGCACCAATACCACCGGCAGTCATACTAAGTACAATAAAATCATCAGCACATGACTCAAATCAACTGAAAATAACTTTTCCACTTACGTAGGAGACAAAGCAGGCATAGAGATGATGTTGTGAGAGGGGAAAGCTAATAACAAAAAACATTGGGGTAAGGTGTAAGCGGGTGATAAAACAATTTTTTCGCTATTTTTTTCAAGCTATATTTTTTTTTTTTAGTGTGGTTCTTACAAGCAGAGCTATAAAGTCTAGAGTCCTTGGTGGCGAGTTGACTACCCATAGTGCGGAGAGCAATAAACTAGTGTGTACGTAGACCTTAGCGAGGAAACCTTCCTCTTGACATTCGAAATCCATTTGAGCCTTATCGGTTTCGATTTCTACCAAAACATCACCAGGTTGGATTTCATCACCAACCTTCTTGTTCCAAGCACCAATACCACCGGCAGTCATACTAAGTACAATAAAATCATCAGCACATGACTCAAATCAACTGAAAATAACTTTTCCACTTACGTAGGAGACAAAGCAGGCATAGAGATGATGTTGTGAGAGGGGAAAGCTAATAACAAAAAACATTGGGGTAAGGTGTAAGCGGGTGATAAAACAATTTTTTCGCTATTTTTTTCAAGCTATATTTTTTTTTTTTGTGTGGTTCTTACAAGCAGAGCTATAAAGTCTAGAGTCCTTGGTGGCGAGTTGACTACCCATAGTGCGGAGAGCAATAAACTTGGGAGCACTACAATATATTGATACACATTAGAAAGGTTGAATTGAAAATGGAAAATCTCGGGGTAAAAGATCCCCACAATTACCAAGTGGAAGAGAAAGCGCGTGCAGAGACGTGCTTGATAAGAACAGGGGTAGTTCTAGTTGCTGTGATACGAGCAGTAGAGGTAATACCTCTCATAACTTGACGTCTAATAGCAGCGGACATTTGTCTATATAACTTTTTTCTGTAAAGAGGAGGAGGGTGGAGTTCAAGAAGAGAAAAAGAAGGGAAAATATAAAAAAATAGTAAATAAAATATTTTTTTTAAAAGCTGGAAAACCCAGGAGAAATCGGTTAAAAAAATGATACTCAACCCCAAAACGCAGCCTAAATGTGACTTGGTTTCCGGATCTTTACGTGAGGGCGATATGATATTATACCTGTCTGTGCTGTTAATAAACTGTAACCTGAATACATTCAGCACAAGTATAATTCTCATCAACATTTATATATTTCCTTTTTAGATAATTGAGCATCATTTTTTTTTTCATATGTTGTAAAACAATAAAAATGTATATTAGCTTTCACTTTTAACCATATATTTTCACTTGTTACTCTGTTGCACTTGATTTTAAAATGAGACATTGACAAGAGTTATAATTGAGCTCTCATTAGCACTTGATGTAAAGGTTCATTGTAACCAAGGCAACACATATTTTGAGATACATACTACACTACAGTTTCCATAGCAACAGCAATGTATGCTTTTTTACCATCAAGGGAAATGATTGGCTGAGCAGTAATTCTAGTGATGACGTCCGTATAATTTTTTTTTGCGCTGTGAGCGAGTGGGCTTTTCCCCTGTTAAATTATTTTTATTTTTTTCAACCTTCCCCACCTTTTCTTTTTTTTCACCATAAAAAAATAAAATCTCAAAATGGCAGGTTCATACACTATCCTTGGTAAGCAAGTCCCCAACTACAAGGTAATTACAACAACATTGAGCAGAGCGACAAAAGAGAATCGAGACAACGAATCGAGACAATTAACACTTGGTTTATTTCTAGATTTCCATTTTCTTCATTAGTGCTTATGCTGCTCTTGGTGCTGCTGCCATGATGAAGCCCAGTGCCCCCAAGGCTACTACTCCTCCTATTCAAGCCAGCTCTTCCGATGAAGAAGCCTTCATTCGCGAATTCCTTGCCAAGGCCGAAGCTGAGGAAAAGAAGTAAATTCTCTCCGGGTCACCAAAATACATACACACACACATAAAACAATAAAATAACCACCGAAAAAACGCCAGCTATGAGTGCTTTTGATGTATATTTTTATTATTATTCTCTCTATATCAATTATGGGCTCTCTTATCTTGTCGATATCAATATGCTTTAGAACGAGGATGATTGGGAGAAAATATACAAACAAGGGGGGATATTCGCGATGGTATTCGAGTGTTTAAATGAGTGTTGAGAGGGTACTATGAGTTGTGTTTGTTTCATTAAAGAATTGGCTACTTTCAGCAGTAAAATAGATGTCTTGTCAAACATCTTGATTTATGCGATAGTTTCGGCAGTGACGTGCTAGGTTTTGTCACTCGAGTAGAGTAAACTAGTAGTGATATGTCACCCGGGTGCAGATTAATACACCCTCTTCTTTTGTCTACAAACATTGACGAGTGAAACAAAGCACTCTTGTCAGCCTCAATGTTTATCATAAAAATGACACTGCATTGTATATTTTTGCTCTAAAGTAGTAGCTCTACTAGTCAGCTCATGGTCTTTACATTTTTGGCGTGAAAGTGCTCCTCGAGCTACTCTCAAATTATTTCCATTCTCCGCTAGTCTCACCTCACCTCAAGGAGATAAAATCTTTTCCATAGCCCTTAATATTTTTCTTGATTAGTTTCAGTTAAAGTCACTTGTGTTAAAAATGGCTTCCAAGAATAGAGAACTTCCTCTTAAGGAGGCTACAGTTTTTAGAAACCTTTTGGTAAGACAACTGATTTTATAATTAGCATGCACGCGTTTGACAGTTATTTTGGTGTTTGTAGAAAATGTACGAAACCCGTCAATACAAGAAAGGTTTAAAGTTGGCAGAAGGCATTCTCAAAAAGTTCCCTGAACACGGTGGTAAGAAAGAATTGAAAAATGTGCGGAAAGAACGTACCTTAATAGTGCCTTCTTTATAGAAACTTTGGCCTTGAAGGGTTTGTTTTTAAATAACCTCGAAAAGAAGGAAGAAGGTTACGAGTTTGTCAAGAAGGGTCTCTTGAAGGATTTGACATCTCACATCTGTAAGTGGCACTAGAACTTGTTATCAAGTACTGATTGGCTAATGTACATATCATTAGGTTGGCATGTATACGGTCTTTTGTACCGTGCTGATAAAAACTACGAAGAAGCTGCCAAGTGTTATGCTAATGCTTTGAAATTCAACAAGAACGATCTCAACATCCTCCGTGATTACGCTATTCTCCAAACTCAAATGCGTCAATACAGCGCCTTGGTGGTAAGTAATTCAGAGAGACAAGAGACATCAGCAATATACTTACATTGGAGAGTAGGACACTCGTACCAGACTCTTGGAATCCAAGCCTCAAAACCCCCCTTTTTGGCTCGGGTTAGCTATTGCCTATCAACTCGTCAATGAACCTCAAAACGGTGTCAAGGTCTTGAAGACTCACGCCGAATCCAACGTACCTGTAAGTATTTATCAGTGTGAGTGTAATAACAAGAGCAAGAAGTACTGAATTGATGAATATAGGCTGCTACTACTGATTTCGAGAAATCTGAATTACACATGTACCACAACATGTTGTTGGAAGAGACAGGCGATTATCAAAGTGCTTTAGATCATCTTTTGGAAATTGAATCTCAAGTGACTGACAAGAGAGCTTGGAAGGAAAAGCATGCTTTGTACTTGGTCAAGTTGGGTGAGAAGGATGAAGGAGAAAAGGCTTACAGACTCTTGATCAGCGAAAACCCTCATAACAGCGGTTATATCAAGGAGCTCTTGGCTCTCAAGGGCGATAGTGAGGTCAACACTGTCCTTACTGACCTCTTCACCCAATACCCTCGCTCCAAGGCCATTGAGCACTTGATCCTTCACCACGCCACTGGTGATTCATTCAAGATCAAGGTCGAAGCCTCTCTTCAAAACGGTTTAAGAAAGGGCATTCCTTCCTTATTTGCTGCCATGAAGAAGTACTATGCCGACGATAAAAAGAAGCAAGCCATTGAGGAACTTGTGGTTGGATATGCTGCCTCTTTAGAAAAGGACGGTACATTTGGCGGTGAAAGCAGCGCCAAGGAACCCCCTACTGCTTTATTATGGACCTTGTATTACCTTGCTAAGCACTACGATTTCCACCAACAACTCGATAAGGCATTGGAATTGATCAACAAAGCTATTGCTCACACACCCACCGTTGTCGAACTTTACATGACCAAGGGTAGAATTTTGAAGCACTCTGGTAAGACTGAGGAAGCCTCCAAGATCATGAACGAGGCTCGTGAATTGGATCTTCAAGATCGTTTTGTCAACTCCAAGTGTGCTAAATACATGATGCGTGCTGGTGAAATCGAGGAAGCCGAGCGTATCTTGAACTTGTTCACTCGCAAGGATGTCAACACTATCCAAGATTTGACTGATATGCAATGTCAATGGTTTATGACAGAGGAAGGTAATGCTTATCTTCGCAAGAAGGATTACGGTAAAGCATTGAAGCGTTTCCACGCTCTTGAAAAGTTCTACGTTGACTACTTTGACGATCAATTTGATTTCCACAGCTACTGTCTTCGTAAGTTGACTCTTCGTGCTTATGTGGAGAGTTTGCGTTGGGAAGATAAGTTGCGTGGTCATCCCTTCTATCTCAAGGCTGCCAAGGGTGCCGTTGAAGCTTATTTAGCTATTGCTGATAAGCCCAAGGAGACAGACGAGTTTGAGAACGCAGATATGACGGAAGCAGAAAAGAAAAAGGCTAGAAATAAGGCACGTAAGGCTGCTTTGAAGGCTCAACAAGATGCTGATGCCAAGAAGGCTCAAGTGAAAGAAGAAGCTGTCAAGGGCAAACACGACAAGAAGCCCGTTGATTTGGATCCCGAGGGAGAAAAGTATCTCAACACCGAGAAGCCTTTAGAGGATGCTCTTCAATTCCTTAAACCCTTGGAGTTGTTGGCACCCAACAACTTCCAAGTTCAATCCCTTTGCTTTGAAGTTTATATCCGTCAACAAAAGTACTTGTTGGCCATCAAGGCTCTTGTCAAGATGTCCAAGATTGAGGATAAGAAGGATGAGTTCAAGGCTTATCTCAGTAGATTTGATGAAGCCGTCAAGGCTCATAAGGATTTAGACCCCAAGATCAAGCAAGTCATTGATCTTCAACTCGCAGAAATTAACAAATAACTTTAGAATAATAACAGAATAAAAAAAAACTGTTGTTTTAAATCCTTTCATATGTACAATGTTGATGGCTTTATTAATGATTTAATCGATATCCATGGAAGTGGGTGTATAGTGAGTGGAAGGGCTATTAAGTACCTACAAAATAGAGTTTTGGATGAGTGCAAACACTTTTGAAGCAAATCACGAGAATACTTGCCTCTATTTCAATGTGCTTTTGCTTGTTATAGAGGGTTTTCATTAGTTTTTGATAAGCAAGTTTATCTCGAGGATCCAATAGTTCCGGGTTTTCTAGAACAAATTGAGGAATACGCGGTTTATTTTCTCCCGGTCGAAGTTCCATCGGTAACCCGTTCGCGTCGATATCAATCAAGGGTTTCCCATTGGTATCGTCTAATGTCATGTAAGTATTTGATTCGTCCTCCTCAGTATCTTCGTCTGCAAAACTCTGCTGAGTTTGCTGCTGCGACGCTATCTATTTGTCAACGAATGGAGTTTTCCATGTATTTTTCTTCCATTTGTACTTACTGTTGGTATTCGTCGTGTCCAATGACATGGCCGCCATGTCTTTGGCGAAACTCTCTTCCGAGATGAATTTCTTTCTCGGCAAACCTAAGGGCGGTATGTCCGAGTCAAACGATTGGTGATGTCTCTTTTTTGGCGGCGAGCTAATGTTATTATCAAAGTACATTATATAAAAAAATTAAAGTGTTGTTACTACCATTATCATGCACTTTTCCGTCCCCTCCGGTGGTCAGAGAAATCAAGTCCAGTCGCTGAAAAATCGCTCTTTGAAATCCCCGCGCAGAAAACGTTAAATAAAAAAAGTGGGGGTGGCACAGTGAGGATTGCATGAATTATGAATTGAAATGTTTTGGGAGTACCAATGGTTGGATATATTTTACAGCAAATGACGCTCACTTTCACTCTTCTCACACGCATAACAAGTGACGTAAAAAGAAAAAGACGATGATCAAAGACATTACGATTGCATGGATACGAATATCCGTCTAGGGGAGAGACTTAAGTCAATTCGGATTTATTTTTATGAGCAGGCTACGCACTTGTTACAGTCCGAAGCCGTACGATTTTTTTTTAATTAAATTGAGTTTAGACTTTTTCAAGATAAACAAGAAAAGCAACATAACTGCGACAACAACCACGACAACGGACATAACGGCATTCCTTCCGTAAGCTTCGATTGAATGTCATATTGTGTTGAATTCCATCCCCTGTTTTATGATTCGGAAATAATCATGACTACGTAACGTACTACGAGCAATCCTTGTATGAACGATAAATCGTAAAATGTACGTAGGGGTGGAGTCATCGTTATTATGTAATTCCCCACACCCCCACGCACATACCTTGTCGAAAAAGAAAAAAAATTGTAAAACTCGACCAGTGGATGTGGTTTGATTATGATTAGAAAACAGGGACCACACACTTTGGAATAAAAATTAAGCTCTACAGAGAAAAAAACCTTGATTTCCCTTATTCTTCCGGGACTGGATGGGAGAGGTTTCAAGAAAAGCAACATAACTGCGACAACAACCACGACAACGGACATAACGGCATTCCTTCCGTAAGCTTCGATTGAATGTCATATTGTGTTGAATTCCATCCCCTGTTTTATGATTCGGAAATAATCATGACTACGTAACGTACTACGAGCAATCCTTGTATGAACGATAAATCGTAAAATGTACGTAGGGGTGGAGTCATCGTTATTATGTAATTCCCCACACCCCCACGCACATACCTTGTCGAAAAAGAAAAAAAATTGTAAAACTCGACCAGTGGATGTGGTTTGATTATGATTAGAAAACAGGGACCACACACTTTGGAATAAAAATTAAGCTCTACAGAGAAAAAAACCTTGATTTCCCTTATTCTTCCGGGACTGGATGGGAGAGGTTTTTTTTTTTCCTCTAGGAGGAAAAAGTACATATTTCTGCTAGGGGACTACGCAACCCATACAACCCTGTATTTCTAAGCGAAAAAAAAGTTTTTTATATCTTTTTTACTTTCCGTTTATAAAATGATTAAAAAAGAAAAAAAGATACGACATTTTTTCACCACCCCCCAAAATTTACCCTAACTTATCCTCCAATCATGTTCGATTAGGATAGGTAGAAGCCACGTGCGGGCGACCCTTAAAGTGTGTGACCAATAAGAAGAAGCATTTGCTAATCAAAATGAAGGGTGGAAGATGGCGGGACAATCTGGGTGTTGGCTGAAATTTAGGGCAATACCGGTACCAAACCCGACGATTGTTAAGCTGTGCAACACCATTTTACAAAAAAGAAATTTTTAGGAAATTATTTTTATTTTATGGCTACAATAATTAATTAACTAAAAGGAAAGAGGGGGGGATTTCATGTGTTTGTACAATGTTTTAATAGGTGTCTACATATAAAATTAAAAAGAGTGGGGAAGTTGTTTGTTGTAAAGTGTGTGTGTGTGTGTGGGGTGATAATGCTTATATACATGTGAAAATGCTAAAAAAAGAATGAGATATACATATAAAGTGAATTAAAATTGAATCATGGAATGAATAGAAGGTAATGAAGAAGTGGTTTCCGTAGCAGTAGTAGCAGTAGACATAACAGAAGTAGAACTAATAGGAGGAAGCACACGAGCTTGAGGAGGTCTTTCCAGTAAATCCAATAAACTTGGAGAGGAGCATGTATTATTGATTTGACGTGAGAGAAGAGTTGGATCAAATTGATTGCATTCTAAAGGAGCGAGTTTAAGCATTGACATTTTAGGTGAACCGATAGGTGATAAAATGGTAGTAGGGGATAATGTGGGTGATTGTTCTGGTGTGAAAATCATGTCTTCATTATCATGAGAAAAGTGAGAAGAGGCGGAAAGTGCAGGTGAAGGTGGCATAGAACGTGCAACAAGCATAATGGGCTGTTGTTGTTGTTGTTGTTGCTGTGTTTGAGGACTTGTTTGTTGTAATTGTTGTTGCTTGATGTTATTATGCTTACGTACACGTCTCTTATTAGGAGAGGTATGAATACGGACATGACGAGTTAATTCATCAGAACGTGAGAACTTCTTTGCACAACCAGGAAAAGTACATTGATGAGGTTTCTCTCCTGTGTGTGTACGAATATGACGAGTTTGATGTTCTAAGCGGTAAAATGATTTTGGACAAATAGGACACTTGTAAGGTCTGGGAATGTTTGCTTTGTCAAGTGGTGTAATGGCTCTCTTGTTAGTTGGAGTGTTAATATCGTGTAGTGTTTGAAATAAAGCGGTCATTTTGTTATAGTAAAAAGTGTAGAAGTGAAAAAAAATAAAAACGGGAGGGTGAGAAAAGTGGCAGGGTTTATATATGTGTTGAATCTTAAAAAGGCAAAGTGGGGATTTGATGATGGCTGAGATAAGAGTAATGGGGGGACTGAGTGAGACATGCTTACAATATCAACAAAAAAAAAACTTTTTTTCTCCACACATCCGAAAAAAGAGATTGGAAATTGATAACCCAAAAAGGCAATCCCTGTTAACATGGAGTATATTTCACACGTTTTGACAATTTATTATAAAAAAGTGGATAATATATAAGAGTTTTACAATATTGTGATTTTATAGTGTAATTTGTTCCTTACATAGTACAAAATAACGAATATATGACACTTTTAGATGTAGACACGCTGGAATGATACCCTTATCTCTCTTCTCATCATATTTAATTCTCCTTTTTTACTCCTTACGCACACCTTGTGGGGTAATCAATTCCAGATCGCCGGACTATTCGCTGAAAAAAAAACTTCCGCTTACTTCTTTTTTCCACTCGCACACATGTGCCTTTTATTTACATATGTTTCTCATTCCGAATATTCATCACGCAATCAACTGCTGCAAGCAATAAATAATAAAAAAGATATAATTAATGGCTTCTATGGTGACAACAACAGCGTCGTTGCTAACATATGAAAATCAACGAAAAAGTATAGAAAAAGGGTAACCAATCATAATATTTCACACTTTCACACCTTTTTTATACTTTATTCTGACATGCACGTGAACATACATAACATTTTTTTATGACAGAACAATCTAAATCCTATTCCATCCGTTTTGAAAAGACCGCCCAGAAATACCTAATCGATATTATTATATGTGGATTTAATATACAATATTTTAACCCCCCACCGTGTGAACTTGTCATGGGAGTATACGTTATGTATAATGTACATAATCTAAGCAAGAAAGGGACCAAAAGAAAGTCACAAGTAACATGTACATGAACACGCGTTCACATACATCACTTACTCTCTCACACACGCACACTAACCCCACACTGTTTTTATTTTATGCAACTCTTTTAATTACCCACTAAATAACCATAACTCAATGACTGCAAAGATTTTAAAATTCACACCGTTTCAATCAACAGTAGATGCTTCCTTTTGGCAATCTCTCGCTAATAAAAAACTAAATGTACTCAAACTTTCTAATGAGCAACTCCCTATACAGGGTCATTACTCATTTGGTACAAGCACAGTTCTTCCTACTTTATTTTCTGTTCCAGCAGAGGGGTTAGAGACACAAGAAGGGTAAAAGCAATAATCTGACATTGAAAATAGGCACAGAGAGAATTAATAGTTTATCCCCCTCCCCCTTACAGTGCTAGCAATGGTATTCTTGTTAATACAAATACTATTGAAGAATTTCGCACGATTGATAAGAATAAACTGTTTCAGCAAGTAACAGAAAAGGTAATCCAACCGAGGCATAAATCATGTACTTATTATATACTCACCGCACATGGGAAAAAAAAAATATTATAGCTAAAAAATGCAGTAGAATCTGGTCAAGCATTGGAAAATCCAAGCATATTATCGACATTCTTACTCGTCACTTTTGCTGATTTAAAAAAATACAAGTTCTATTATTGGTTTGCATTTCCTGCAATCATACCTCATCCCCAGCCATGGACTTTGAATGGAGACGTATACGAACTCACCCCAGAAGAGGTAAGAATTATATCAAAAGTATGAGTCAAGCTTACACACTAACATAAAAATAGACAATCAACCTGGATAATGCTTACAAGACAATGGACGACCAACCGGCATTCTTTCTTCTGGATGGTGAATTATCTGGAAAGTTACGGGTAACACGACAATTGAGTGATTTCGATCAATTCTTTGATAACGTCCATCCTGATAAGGTATTTATTATATCTCTCTCCTAATATAAAGTACAAAAAAAGAGGACTAATATATGTGTAAAATGATAAGCGTATCGTGGGTTTTATTGATCCTTCTGCTGATATTCACGCACCGGGTTGGCCACTTAGAAATTTACTTTATTTATTAAACAAGTCATTTCATGTAAATAAGGTGAGAATTCTATCCTATCGTCAGGGTGCGAAAGTTCCCTCCACACTATTTCATACGGAATTACCCAATTCAGCTACTTATACAGGTAAGCATTGCGTATGTGTGTGTGTGTGTGTGTGTGTGTGTGTGTGTATTATTTATGCGGTATAAATTAATTTTTTCCCCTCTAATTTAGACGTGAAATCTGTGGGGTGGGAACGCAACGTGCAAGGCAAACTTGGACCCAGAGTGGTAGACCTGGGTCCGCTTATGGATCCTACTAGACTCGCTGATACTTCGGTTGACCTGAATTTAAAGTTGATGCGTTGGCGGGTAATGCCCGATCTTGATTTGGAAAAGATTAAGCAAACAAAATGTCTTTTACTGGGTGCGGGAACTCTAGGCTGTTACGTAGCCCGTTGCTTGATTGTACGTTGTATATTTATTTTGGAAAATAAGAGTATGCTAATCTCGCTTTTCGTGCAAAAATATAGGGCTGGGGTGTACGCCATATCACCTTTGTGGATAACGGAAAAGTTTCCTTTTCTAATCCCGTACGTCAACCTTTGTATCAATTCGAGGATTCCCTGGCCGGCGGTGCCCCTAAAGCTGAAACGGCCGCTAATAACTTGAGAAAAGTCCAGCCCACCTTGGTATAAATTTGTATTTTACATGTGTCAAAAATAATGTAGTAACTCCATTCTACCCATAGACGACAAAGGGCTATGACCTGTCCATTCCAATGCCTGGACATGATACCTATACTGCAGAAGATGCACTCGTGAAGGACATTGAATTGCTGGATTCTCTTATTCAATCTCACGACGTCATTTATCTTTTGACAGATAGCCGAGAAAGTAGATGGTACCCCACTTTATTAGCTGCAAGATATAATAAGATAGCGATCAACAGCGCTCTTGGATTTGATACGTATCTTGTAATGCGACATGGATCAAAGATAAACGATTTGGGTTGTTATTTCTGCAATGACATTGTAGCACCCACGGACGTATGTATAAAACCCACAACCCCATGGAAAAGAGAAACTCAATTCTTTTTTGTAAAAAGTCTTTGACAGATCGCACTTTGGATCAACAATGTACCGTTACTAGGCCTGGATTGGCAGCGATTGCGGGTGCATTATCAGTTGAATTGATGGTATCATTACTTCAAAATGAAGATGGGTAAGTGTTATTTTTCGAATCCCGCCTATTTTTTATCTCAATTTTTTTTATGGTTGATAAGGATCAATGCAAAAGCTGATACGTCTAACGCTCAAACTCCATCCTCCATTCTGGGTTTATTACCACATCAGATACGAGGCTTTCTTGGGCAATTTAGCAACATGCTCATTGTAGGACAAGCATATGAAAGGTGCACTGCATGTTCTCAAAAGGTTTGGGAGATTAAATATGATTATATCTGCTTACCCCTTGTCATTTTAACCTCTACTATTTTATATTTAGATTTTGAGTGCCTATGATAAGGATCGTCTGAGTTTGATGAAGCAAGTATTGAAAGACCCTCTGTATCTAGAGGAAATAACAGGCCTAGCAGAAATGAAAAAAGAAAGTGATGCTCTTTTACTGAATGATGACTGGGCAGAACTCGAGGAAGAGGATTTTTAGCTCTGATTTCTCTCTGCTCCTCCCCCAACATTTTCATCGGGAAATTGCGTGTCAATGACAAAACTGAATTAAAAAAAACTTTAAAAGGTCGATCGTAATTTCGTATTCCGTCTTGTTCAAACGGTTATAATATGATTCAATTACTTTCCAATACATAAACTTTGTAATAATAATTTAATGGTTCGTTTTTTTTTCTTCTGTGTGTGCATCAATCAAATCGTACGATACAGTAATGTCAATTGAATCTTATTCAGTAATGCACTTGTATGATTCACAAGGGTCCCCCACGTTGACTGTACCTTTTTCATTTGTAAAAGCTTAAATTTTTTTTTCGTATGTAAACGGAACTTCCTTCCGTATTTTGATTTGACTCAAATAAAGTATGTGCGTGAGATTTTTGCAAATTGCATGACAAATACGAGGAAAAGAGTTTTGCTAACACATGAAGTGCACTCTTTTCCCCACAATTTGTAACACCTTGAACTTTGTGATACTTGTTGACTAAAACAAAATTCAAAACTATTTTATAAATCTCGTGTTACCTCCTCTATTTTTTATATATATTGTCTTATCAGTACATGGAATCAGTTGCTTAAAATCTCCACATAAGAAGAAAAGCGACGCACGTATCTACTCTACTCCAAGTAGATGCAGACAGACGAAAAGACGGACTTTCCATTTGTACTTTTTTCCGCGGGGAGTGCTACAAATTTCACCGTGTGAAAAATAACCCATTTGGCCCTGAAAAGATTTATAATAATTGAGCTACGCTTGGGAAAAATGCCCGTACAATTGAGATATGGTTAAACGTTTAATTTTATAGTTGGCAATGTCGTATATTATGTAATGAGTATAATGACGACTCTAACTCTTATTTTATTCATTATATGTGTACGTATCGGAATCATCGTATACCTACCTTTTATAGTTTTTTCATCATGACAAATACCGTTCTAGAACAATTGGACATAATAATGCCAAGAGGATACTAAGCAGTTGAAATACATCGTCATCCCTATACACTATATGTAAAAAATGCTTACCCCGGTATATTGCCAAAGTAAAAATACGGTAAAATGTGCTACACTAAATTTACAGAAAAGAGCATTCTTAACATTTTAGGTAATCGTCCGTTACATCACTTTTCGAAACAGCAAAGTAAAAGCATATTTCCTGGTATAAAGATGTTGGAGTGCATGAATGCTTGCGAAAAATACTAGACATGCTTGACTAACACTGCAGTATTCTTTTATACCTTTTCAATGAATACATTCAACTTATTACTCTTTATGTACCAATTCGTTCTTCCTATTTTACGTCGAAAGTATATATTATACAAAGAGAGTACATGCTTCCATACAAGGAATGTTGCACGTCTCAACAAAGACAGAAAATTATATAACAAACGTTTAGTAAATGGATAGGAAAAGCAACTTCATAGAGAAGATGCGTACTTATAATGCAATTCAGTAAAATGAAACTTGAAAGGAATTGAGTTACCAAAGGACAACACATTCCCCTGTTTAGGAAACGCATTTTTCAAGTAAGTACCTCCAATATCCTTACAGCGATAGGGAGCTTTATAGGCAATTGATGGATTGCAATTGAACTGTTATTTCACATCCGCTGATTTTTCATTCTGATTTGCATTCCAAAATTTCCTTGAAATAACCTAATGCTTCCGCACACTTTGTATCATTTCTGTCAGTAAATTCACAATAGTAGCCATCCTCAAACAATATAGTGCAAGCGACCATTTCCAAGTGTATTATTTGGATGTTTTGGAAAACCACAAGAAGTGCAATGAAGAGAGATAGCTTTTTAAACATCTTTAAGAAAGAGTTAGTTTCTATACAGCAGCACAAAAGTAGCTATTTAATAAATACTTTGTACTTATTTCATGTGTTACTTTGGCTCTGATGAAGTATACTAAGGCATGAAAAGGTGCTTATTATATATGAAAATTTGGTTCATCTGTTTACTCTTAAATTTGCATTGGGCTACACAACAGGAGACGGTTAATAACTACACACCGATTTGTAAGGGGGTTCTGAGTCTTTACATATTTACAGAAGACAATGCATATATTTTAATCTCACAGTTATCATAAATAATGTAGAGTGCGACAAAAGACAATCATATATTTGAACACATGATCAACACGTACGTACACTCTATAAACGGCTTCTTTCAATGGGATATGAGGATATGCAAGCTACTATATTCTATCACCCATTATCGCGTGATCAAATATAAAGTCGATCTCTTTTCTTATTACGTATTTAAGTGAATTAAGAATAGATGTCTCATCCAGCAAAGATGCAATCGTACGAAACTCACAAAGTGTTTGCATACTCAAAATATAAGTTTATGAATTAGGCTACCAGTCTTATATGATTGTTTTGTATAAATTTTCGTTCGAAACGTCTTAAAGAACACTGCTACGTGTCTCACATAAGAGAAGATTAAATTTAGGTGTCTCAATTGGCGAGAATTAATATTTATCATCGTATCAAAGTTTCCTGCGAATGCAATGCTTATATGACTATGAAGAAACTCTTAAAATTCCCAACATGGTTTGCGCATATCCCTTTCAACAGATATAAGTGTGCAAGCGACTGATGTAGGCTCCTAGTCATTCTTTTCACGTTCGCAGTATGGATATACAAAAGTACAGAGATGATCACGATTTTTGAAAATGAAAATTATTGGAGGAAAGAGCAGCAATACAATGAAAGATAATTCGATTTATTTGCTAAAGCCGCTGCTAAAAGAAGGGTGTATACGTTCTTTCATCACTTTTTTTTCCTGGCTTCCTCTCTTCTTGTTCAACTCCTCAACAAATTTAAATAGTTCCCCCTGTAAGAAAAAATCAGTACATTGCTAAATATCAAATCCTTTCCATAATAAGGTGCATACTTTTACGAAAGAGAATACTTCTACCATTGCTGGCAAATTGATCATATCATACGTATTCTCAATCAATTGAAATCTTTTGAGGGCAATTGGTGTGTAAACACCATCACCAAGTAGTTTTGTACAGAACAAAGTACATTTAAGCCCTATTGAAGTACATACATAAGTTTTCTTCTGAAAAATATCTGTTGAAAGTTCAAACATACCTTCAACGAGAAGGCCAAGAGATGAAGGATTGCTTACACCTAATTTCAACTGTTCATCAACAGAATCCTTCATCTCTCTATACAGCTTAATCTCATCGTCTTCCACTTGATATCTACTGTGCATTGCTGGTCTCTTAATTTCAACTTGGAAAAAGTAAACATCCTTATTCTTGAACTCTGTGCCGATCATGATGTCAGCAGTTTTTTTGTCTTGATCACCTTCATCAATTCTATCAATCAGTGGGGGTAAAAAGCTTCAGCATGTATAATTATTCACATAGTAGTAATTAAACTTACAGTGAATAAACGATATTGTCTGGAGTATTTTCCAGTATAATCTTTCTAATCGCTGGCATAATATACTTCTCGGAAAATGATGCTTCTGATCCAGCAGCCCTAACACCAGAGAGAATAATTTTTGCAGCCTCTTTCACCATTTTCATCATACTTTCTTCTTTATCCTCTTGATAATTGTCTTGCACACAAACCCCCTGCGCCAAAGTGTTAGAAAGGTATATACTATTTCCAGTATTCCTACTTACATCTACAATATCCTTGCAATATAAAATTGCCTGTGATGGAGAGCTTGGGATTTGAGGTTCGTTTGCTTTCGCTAATTTTTTTAATGCTTTCTTTTCATCTTCTCTCGAATATTCGGCAACGCATTTGTCTTTGTTAACCTTGTTAATGGGAAAAATGTGCGAAAGAGATCTGTTTTTGAAAGAAAGAGAAGATTAGTACGTAAACTTTAAAGAAAAAGGAAAAAGTTAGAATACATTACAAAATTCTTAGGTTATTCAACCCTTTTCCCTTCTCGGCCTCTTTCACCGACGTTTTCCTAAACTTTTTCAACGCACTTGTGATATCAACTTTATCAACAAGCAACTAAAGTCGCAATAAGAAAGCTGTTAAGTGTGTACAATAATGCGACGTATTACCTCTTGCTTTGGTACCCAATTTTTTTGACCTCTGCCAAAAAAATAATTGACCTTTTTTCTTCTCTTCACTTCGCGAGAGGAGACCGAAGAATCAGAATCAGAGTCAGAGTCAGATTCTGAATAATTGTGGGTCAGCGTAGATCTGCTTAGAACATATAAACATTTTTCTGTTCATACCCCGAGGATGCTTGTTATTGTTGTTGTTGTTGCTGGTGAGATTGATTTCACCATAATTGTTGAGCGTGTTACGAGCCAAACATTCCAATAAGAAAGACGGTGAATAAAAAAGTGTTCACCTACATATCTGTCTTGTGGGTGAGCACAACGTCTTGCTCTGGTTGCCAAAGGGGAAGGCGTGCTTCGATATTGAGGAATCCCGGGTTTCTTGATTTACACAAACTGCCTTGCCCTATGATTGCAGTAGCTGGCGAGAGGTAAAAATGTCTCGAATACAGTCTTATTTGACTTGATTTCATCAATATTGTGTTTGATTAACGAACATTTGCCTTCCAGTATGCTCAGCACGACCTTGAACACCAGTTCTAGAGATATTCATCAATTCTTGGATTTCAACTTTCCTCCCCATGTCGAAATCTTGAAAAAATTCATCAAGCTCAACCTGTTAAAAAAGTATTGGTATAACGATATCAATTTCTCCGTTATTTACAAAGTACCTTGACAAGAGACAAACACCTCCGTTGTTATGGAACCCATTATTTGTTGCCTTTTCCAAAAAAAAAAATAGCTTTTTCTTCACATCACAGGAGGAAATCGAAGAAATAGGTTTATGTTCTGTATCTGTATTTCAATAAGAATATATCAGTCTAGATCTGGTAACAGCATAAAAATTCTCTCCGTACGTACCAAGAGCGTACTCTATATTATCGATATGTAATGACAGCCATATCGTGAAACAACTAATACTGTCGTCCCTATAACGATACATATCAGAAGGTGCATTAAGAGAATTTTCATATTTTCAAACTTTTATACTTGAAACTAGTCTATCACTTATTCAAAGAAAGGGGTCATTGCTTTTCGATGCCACAGTCTAGTTTATCAATGCTGCCAAAAGCGTATTTTTGCTTCGTGTCACACCATTTGGCAATCTGGTAACATACACAGAGTGAGATATACTGGAGAATTCATTTCCCCTCATCATTTGCAGCTCTCAAATGGACAAGTGAGCGTAAACAAAGAAAAAAAAAAAGGAGGAAATGATAAAAGAAGTGGGAAAGAAAAAAGAAGAGGAAAGAGAATTTGAACAACAATCAAATGTTGTCAGAAGTATCAATGCGTGACTGCAAAAGATGGCTCTATAAAATTAGACTATTGATGAGATACAAGTCATTAGTCAAGTCATCAAAGGCTTCTTTTATTCATAGACTATTCTTCTGACATTTTTTTGAAAATATGGAAATATTTACAGTTGCTTCGACAAGAGTTACAAAATCTAATGAGATAGAGCCAATTCAATTAGTATGTACCAGTAAAATCTACGCATAATTATTTGATTGTTGAAGATAAACTCTGAACCGTTTAAAATTCAAAGTAAACCATCTAATGGCCCTGAGAAATCTCTACCCTCATGATATTTTTTAAAATTACTGTCGCCTCCTAGAATTACTGCTACTCCAGCGATAGAGTTGCAACTTAAACCGTTTCTTTCTCTAACTACATGATGTTAACCGATTCTGAACAATTCCAAAATTGTCGGTCAGACCGACACACAACACATGAATAAATTACACTTTATAACTTTGTTCCTTACCCTTGAATCTTACTTATATGACTCTTAAGCTCTGCGAATTCCATATATTTGGAAATTTAATGTACAAATACTCGAACGAAAAGCTCAAAAATTTTACTGAAAAAGTGTGCATGATCGAACATACACAAAGTATCCATCATTCGGATCTGGGAAGAGTTTATTCCCGACTTTACAGTACCACGCTTTATCTACGATCCCACAAACCTTTTTACAGAATTTCACTTCGTGGTATGGCAAATGGCCATTGCATTGCGTAAATTCCATGTCACAATCGTTATTCTTGTCCACTATATCACTTCCAATAGTGCCTGGAGATAGTCCAGTGCCGCACATTCCGCAATGAATCTCCAGTCTCACAAGTCTCTGCGTAATTGTTGAACAGGATACTGCAGGTATACTTTCCGTAGACTACTACCTGAATGAACGCATGAAACGCAATAAAAAAAGGCGTTTTATCAAACATGTTAGATTAGTTGAATTACATCAATACAAAAAGCAACTCTTTGATTAATATCTTACACTAATGGCAACAATCAAGATGAAAACATCAGGGCGTATGTAAAAAGTCATGCATTTACACACTAATTTTATTTACGCATTTACTCTCGGATTTGCTTTGAATATCATCATTGACGGACTGCTAACGATTAGACATGGTTCTGTAAGGGGTTGTAGGTCTTCTCTATCGAGAAAAACGCTTCTATCTTAATCACAAGGTTATGATGGATGTAAGCAGCGAGAGAAAGTGATCATGCATGAGCAATAACTGTTTACAAACAAAACTTTCTTTGAAGATGTGTAGGTATGCATGGTGCTATCTTCTATGATCCCTCTTTGTGTGCTCACATAAAACTTTAAGCCTTCTTGTTTAAAAAAATAGGTAGCTATGTAACAATACTCGTTGCATACGCAGCAAAGATGGAAGTGTTGGAAACTCTTAGAGTTCGCATGTGCAGTCCACGAAGATACGTGTAGAGCTTATAAATTATTACTTTTTGTGAATATCAAGAACTTTATTTACTAAAACCACTGCTGAATGAGGGGCAAATGCGGGTTTTCATCATCTTTTTTTCCTCGCTGCTTCTCTTCTTTTTAACCTCTTCAACAAATTTAACGAGCTCTACCTGTAAATTAGACATTAATATAGCGCTACCACATGGTTTATTTTATAAAATATACCTTTACAAGGGACAAAGCTTCTATCATCGAAGGGAGGTTAATTAAATCCGAAATTTCTTCAACTAATCGGAAACGTTTCACAAGTATGGGAATATATACTCCTTCTGCGAGAAGTATTGTCTTATACAGTGTGCATAAATACCCTTTTAAATGAAATACATGAGTTTCTTTAATGATTTTTTTTTTTACAAATGATAAAACGGATCATACCTTCGACAAGTAATCCAAAAGAGGAAGGATTGCTGATACCCAAGCGCAATTGACCGTCAATAGAGTCTTTCATTTCTTTAAGCAGCTTGACGTAATCGTCCTCCACTTGATATTTGCTTTCCATTGCGGGTCGTTTGACTTCGACATAAAAGAAATACAGATTTTTCTTTTTATGCTCTGTTCCAATCATGACATCGGGTTTTTTTCTGTCATGATCAGCTTTGTCTATCCTATTTATGACGAGTAAGTAAGTCACAAAGTTTCTAGCAAACATACTTATCACTGTAATTTTTCGCATACTTACAAAGCATATATGATACTGTCAGATGAGTCATCAAGAATGACGGTTCTGATGACAGGCATTACGTGTTTATCAGAGAAGGACGCCTCAGATGATTCGGCTATTCTAGCATTAGAGGATATAATGCCTTTGCTTATCTTATACACCGCTTTCATCATGATTTGGTCTGTGTCCTTCTGATTTTCTCCACTTTCAATGCCCTGTACGTGTGTCAAAAATATTAGCAAGATGGGATATATAAAACATTTGGTTTGTGTATCAACTTACATCGACGACATCTTTACAATATATTATTGCTTCAGCAGGCGACCTTGGGATTGCAGGTTGGAATTCTCTGCTCACATCTTTAATAACTGCTTTTTCTTCACTGTTAAGGTAATTGGTAATACACTTATAGTTGTCAGAGTTGTTTACTGGGAAAATATGAGAGAGTGAGCTATTTTTTGACAGAAAAAAAGAGTTAATAAATTTCAAGACTTGAAAAGTGTAGGGGCCCTACAGAATTCTCAGGCTGCTCAATTCTTTTCTTTTTTCAGCCTCTTTTAAGGACGCTCTTCGAAATCTTTTAAAGGCCTTGGTGATGTTAATATCATTGATTAACAACTAATACATAATATGAATGAGAAAGCTATCAAATATACAAAAATGGTCCAATTTACTACCTCCTGCTCTGGCAACCACTTCTTGCTTCCTTCTCCCAAAAAGTAATCAATTTTTCTTCTTCTTTTTATTTCACAAGAAGAGACAGAGGAATCGGATTCAGAGTCTGATTCTTCTGTAGGAGTATAGATTAGAATAAATTCAAGACAAGTACATAAATATTATCTTCTGCATACCTCTTTGATGCTTGTTATTGTTGTTGTTGCTGTTGTTGTTGTTGATAGTGATGTTTCTTATGTTGCCATAATTTGTGAGAGTATTGAAGCCAGACATTTTAATGATAAAAGACGGTAAAGAGAAAAGGCTTCATCTACGCAGCATGGTCCTTATATATGGTAATGTCATGAAACACTTGACGTTTGTTTGTGTAACGAAATTGTCGATCTCATTAACTCTAATCCGTCTGTTGGAGTATGTAATCAAGACTATACCTTCATAAAAATAACTCGGATGCATACAAAGAATAAACTCACAGGAATATTGTATTGTTGTAGAATAATCTTGCTATTTGCAACTTGACATGTATAATTGAGTCAAATGGTAAACGTATGAGGGTCTCTATGGTTACGTATTAGCAGAAGAATAGCGATGGTGTTCGTACCTATAGAATTGAAGTATTTAGCAAGTTTTGTTTCATATACATTTGATCAATGGCGTTTGTATTATCACTGTGTGTATCACATTCTTTCTATAGACATCAAGGAGAAGGAAGGTAGGTAAACAAACAGGTAATTGATTTAAAGGACGGATTTTATTGGCCGTTAAGAAAATCCATATCATTCACCAAAATAAAAAAGGTATCACTCATATCTGTCAGCAAATGAAAGTTAAACAAAACAACTATTCGAAAGAAAAAATTAGAGGTATGATTGATCAGTAATTCGAAAAAAAATTATTAAAGTAGCACTCAAAATGAAAGGTCAAAAGTAGTCGATTACGACGTTTAATAGGATGCTACTACGTCCTCAATGCACTCAATTTTGGTTGTGGAGGGCATTAACACAACCCGTCTTTATAAGGCGTTTCACCAGTGCTGGTGTTTTTCCGATTGAAAAAGGTTATCCATTCATACAATACTGTAAAAATAAAAAGCATTAATCAGCACTGTGATGCATCGAAGCTTACATACTTTGCCAACTCATAATATTATTTATCATCTGCAAAATGATCCTTCTGAATAAATAAATAGCGAATATTAGAATTTATTCACGAAGCATAAGACCATATTTAACGAGTTCAAACTGCTGTGCAACAATGTCAGAAGCAAGCATCAATATCTAGAGTACATATCAGTCAACGACATCATCACTCATGGCCATTTATCTTCTAAAGCCATTTATAAACCCTCTCACATAATTCCTTGTGGGCTACCAAAGATATTAAACAAACCAATGTGTTGGTAGACAACGTAGAGACCAAAAAGCTGAACAAGTGATGCTGTGGGTTATAGATAAATGATCGATCAAGAAAATTACATGGCGGCAACTGATCTTTGTAGTTTCCCTGTTCCTTGTTACAAAGTATATTTCACAGTTTACTTGATTGTAATTTATAAAATTATGTGTAAAGTAGAAGAATAACTTTCGTTTATTTTATACGCTTGATTGAGTTGTCCTTCACCTGGTATTTGCTATTTAAATATGGCCTCTTGGTTTTGACATTTGATTTGAATCCAGTCGCAAGCATTGCATCTGTGTTTTTTCTACTATGGTCGGCCTTGTCGGTCCTATGTATTTGCGAGTACGTTACAAAGCCTTTAGTATACACAGTCATTCATTTAGTGAACAATATACTTACAAAGTAAAAATTATTTGATCCAAACTGTCGTCCAAAAGCATTGTTCTAAATGCTGGCTAAACACACTTTTCAGTAAACTATGCTTTCAAATATTTTGCCACTCTGGCATTGCTAGAAATCACCATTCTTGACAGTTCTTTGACCTGCTCGTACATGATATTGTCCGTTTCCTACTCGTCTTTTGTAGCTGTAGCCTGTACAAGCAAATAACGATATAAAGTTCAAGAAAAAAAAATGCAATCAGTAAAATACGTTTAGAGTAATAATGTGTTAATGTTATCAGAATGATACTTAGCGTTGATTTTGGATCTTCTTGACTTGGAAAAATAGAAGTAAGTTTTAAAGCTTCACAGTTAAAAAGAATGTGTAAGTGCTCTCTTGGGGACATTCGCAATATAGTGAATGCCGCAGGAGAGATGATATCGGGAGGGTTTCGTCAGTGATTACATATTTCGTTTATGGAATCAGAGACTACTAGCTGCATGGCATTCAAGAAACATGAACAACCCATCTCCAGGGACATTTGCAAAGTAGTAAACATCGCGGGGGAGACAGTATCAGGGGTTTTTCGTTTTATGATTCAAGAAGAATTGTACGATTCTATCCCGCCATCTCCAGGGACATTTACAAAATAACAAACATCGCGGGGGAGACAGTAATCCTACCATCTCCAGGGACATTTGCAAAATTGTAAACATCGCGGGGGAGATAGTAACCCCACCATCTCCAGGGACATTTGCAAAGTAGCAAACATCGCGGGGGAGACAGTATCAGGGGGTTTCCGCTTTATGATTCAAGAAGAACTGTACAATTCTATCCCAATCACAAACTACTGGCCGCGTGGCATGTTCATGATCGGCACTTACAATAGCAAAAGAATAGAGATAAACGTCGCAAAGCCATTTTGTCATCAGTACTTTCCCATCCAAACCGTGAAATGACCGAAGTCGGAGTAAAAAAAATTCTGTGCGCTTCTTCAGATTGGCGCATTGTTCATCCTCTTCCATCTCTTATTCGTTTAGATTCCTTGTGATTTCCATATTTTTGGTTCCTTTGAATGGAATCTCAACGAATAAAAAAATCAATGAGCAACTCATCGACATGCAAAAGCTATTTTACTATCTACTCCAGCTGTATGATCTTCGCGATAGTTAGACATACTGTGATAATCTGAGCCATTCTCAAAGAATTGCTTTGTGCTTAGATCAACTACATAATATATCTCTTTTTATCTAGGGGAAAGTTGTGCTGGTACTTTGTCGAGATGCACCATTTTTTTCAGGCGAGTCGTTACTAATGGGAATACATGGTACAACAGATATGTTTGCGGCTGATAGATGAAATTTCTCCGCCACTTTTCGTCCCAGAAATGTTTTTTCAAATGATTCTGTCTCATCACACCAGCGGTGACAGATATCAATGGCTTCTTGTATTATTTCATAGATTCAGTGGTCCACTTATCATTATAATTTTGTAAGGCATTTTTCACTATCTGTGACTTTACGCGGATTTTAGCTTTGTACGTACTATGAATGATATTCTTTTTTATATTTATCGGATGCGAATATTGCATATTTACAACTGCCAAAAAACCCTTGAAATATATGTAGCGATATATACATATTTTTCAATTAAACGTAATATGCGAACAAGTGCTTAATTACGTTATGAAAATATAAGCGTGCGAACGCTCTCAACTTGATGGAAAGAAGAGGAATCTCATTTTTTTATAGATAAATAGCGGCGAAATGAAAAAACGGAACTACATAACTTTATTTACAGAAGCCACTGTGAAAGGAAGGACAAATGCGTTCTTTCATCATCTTTTTTACTCCTTTTTTCTTCTTCTCTTCTACTGCTTCGACAAATTTGAAAAGTTCAACCTGCGAAGTTAATATTAGTATAATGATATCAACAAGTCTGATACATGTATTATCATTTACCTTCACAAATGATAGAACTTCCACAATTGTTGGGAGACTCATTATATCGAACACTCCCTCAACCAAACTAAATCTTTTAATCAAGATGGGGGTATAGACCCCATCTACAAGGAGATTCATCTTGTAGAGGGTACAAGAGAATCCTATAAAAACACATACGTGAGTTTCATTAATATTGGTGAATGTTCTTAACAAAATTTAAAACACACCCTCTACCAGAAGTCTAAGAGAAGAAGAATTCTCGATCCCCACCTTCAATTGGCCGTCGATCGAGTCCTTCATTTCTTTGAGCAGCTTCACGTAATCATCCTCTATTTGATGTCTACTGTGGACTGCTGGTCTTTTGATCTCGACGTAAAAAAAAGTACAAGTCTTCTCTCTTGTGCTCGGTGCCGATCATGATATCTGGCTTTTTGTTATCATGATCAGGCTTATCAATGCTATATATGATGATGAAGAAAAATTTTAGTACGATCAGTCACTCATTTGTTAATTTGTATACTTACACGGCGTAAACGTACACACCACATACGTGAGTTTCATTAATATTGGTGAATGTTCTTAACAAAATTTAAAACACACCCTCTACCAGAAGTCTAAGAGAAGAAGAATTCTCGATCCCCACCTTCAATTGGCCGTCGATCGAGTCCTTCATTTCTTTGAGCAGCTTCACGTAATCATCCTCTATTTGATGTCTACTGTGGACTGCTGGTCTTTTGATCTCGACGTAAAAAAAGTACAAGTCTTCTCTCTTGTGCTCGGTGCCGATCATGATATCTGGCTTTTTGTTATCATGATCAGGCTTATCAATGCTATATATGATGATGAAGAAAAATTTTAGTACGATCAGTCACTCATTTGTTAATTTGTATACTTACACGGCGTAAATGATGTTATCTGGAGATCTATCCAAGATAATTTTTCTGATAGCGGGCATGATATGCTTCTCAGGAAATGAGGCTTCTGAGGAATCAGCTATTCTGGCAGTGGAAGTGATTATTCCTCTGCTAAGCTCTTTGATGTGTTCCATCATACCCTCTTTATCTTCGGACACATCATAATTATCAACGCAAATGTCCTGTATACCAAAACTGTTAGAATTGAGTATACTATTTCCGGTATTTCAACTTACATCGATTATATCCTTGCAGTAAAGCACGGCTTCCTTGGGTGAGCGAGGCAAAGTTGGAGTAAACTCCTCCCCTAACTTGAGAAGCTCTGCTGCTTCCTCCTTTCTAATGAATTTGCCAAAACATCTGTGTCTGTCAAATCGGTTGATCGGGAAGATGTGCGACAGGGAACTATTTTTCGGTGAGGATTAAAAATTAGAATATTACTAGTCAGTAAGACAAATTCAAAGACTTTACAGGATTCTCAAACTGTTAATTTCATTCCCATTCTCCGCTTCCCTCATTGCTCTGCTTCTGAATTTTTTGAGAGCGGTTGTCACATTGACATCGTTCACCAGCAACTAAAAAATATCATAAACACTATAATTATCAACGCAAATGTCCTGTATACCAAAACTGTTAGAATTGAGTATACTATTTCCGGTATTTCAACTTACATCGATTATATCCTTGCAGTAAAGCACGGCTTCCTTGGGTGAGCGAGGCAAAGTTGGAGTAAACTCCTCCCCTAACTTGAGAAGCTCTGCTGCTTCCTCCTTTCTAATGAATTTGCCAAAACATCTGTGTCTGTCAAATCGGTTGATCGGGAAGATGTGCGACAGGGAACTATTTTTCGGTGAGGATTAAAAATTAGAATATTACTAGTCAGTAAGACAAATTCAAAGACTTTACAGGATTCTCAAACTGTTAATTTCATTCCCATTCTCCGCTTCCCTCATTGCTCTGCTTCTGAATTTTTTGAGAGCGGTTGTCACATTGACATCGTTCACCAGCAACTAAAAAATATCATAAGAAAGCTTTCGAATATAATACACGAACGAATTATACTACCTCTTGTCTTGGAGCCCAATCGTGCTTGCCCTTATCGAAGAGATAACAGATCTTTCTTCTTATCTTTACCTCGCAAGAGAAAATAGAGGAATCAGAGTCTGACTCGTATTCTGAATCAATAGGATTTTGAATTGGTATAGATCTTCTAATGAAATACAAATGTCTTTCTCTACTTACGGCGGGCGTGTTTACTGTTGTCGACAGTGAAATTTATGTTTCCATAATTGTTCAACATATTGTATTCAATCATTTCAATGATAAAAAAAAGCGAGGAGAAAAGTCTTCACCTATCTGTCTTGTTGGTGAGAACGACGTCTTGCTCTGGTTGCCAAAGGGGAAGACGTTGCTCCGGTACTTTCTGAAGTATACTTGGCAAATCCCGGGTTCCTTGGGTTACGCAAAGAGTATTCTGCTGCAGCATGCATTTGCAAAAGCTGACAGGGAGTGATAGTCTCTTGTTTGCAACTTTATCCGTCTTGACCAAGGTCAAGCTGTGCTTGATTGACGAAGATTAGCTCTCCAGTAGGTTTGCGCTCTTGAACACAATTTCCAGAATTATTAATCAATTTCTTTGTCTCCATCTGCAAAGATAGTGTATTAGTAAAATAATGCTATTAACTTGCAGGTCATAAGAGAATACCTTGACAAAATACAAACATCACCACCATTGCAGCAAGGTAACTCATTCCGTAGAGAGAAAACTTCCAAGAGCCAATGTAATGTGCAATCTTTCCACAAAACGTTTTGTGCCAAATCAAGCAAATAAAAATCTATCAACTTACATGAGTTTTATCATTATTTATCAAATTTTGTGCAAATTGAACCTTACCTTCCTCCAATAGTATGCACCCTACTAGGAGCTCAAGAGAGGTAGAATTTTTGATACCTAATCAGAGTTGAGTTTTTCATCTTTTTCAAAAGCTTGATGAGGTTGTCCTTCACTTGGTTCTTGCTGTTCATACATTAAAGACAAGAAAAATTGATGTCTTTCTTTTTAAACTCGGTCCCGATCATGCTAACTGGTTTAGCCACGTATGTCAATTCCAACTATGAATATAGCGCAGAGTCCGTAATATGTTTGGCCACTTACATAGCACTTTATACACTTGCAGCGCATATATAACGTTGTCTGAAAAGCTCTTGAAATAACGTCCTATCAAGAATGACATACTTCTCAGAGACTACCACTTGAGGTTTTTCCTTATTCTAACAATTAAAGAGCCTCTAAAGTTGAAGTATTACAGCTTGTATAGTTTTCTTTTTCTGACATTCTTCGAAATCAGTGTCTTTTTTTGAAATTAGAGAACTTTTCCACTTCAACTCCTATGACAACTTACTTTAACTCTTACTTTACAACAAGATTAGTGCTTTCGTTAAAGACCTTTGAAGATCTTGAGATTAGGAGCCCAGCCTTCTTGCAAATGTTCCAAAGTTGCTTCTCCTTCAATACGTAGCTATCAGATGAACATTGCTCTGTGTTGATTTTGTTGTTCGGGATGTAGGAGCCTAAGAGCAAAAGAAAAAAAAGTAAGTAAATCACTCGCGTCGAACTTTCTATCACCTTACGCAATGACGTAATCATTTTGAGTTTAATAGCCCTCAATTCATGATCCACCTCCACCAAAGACTTTATGGCAAAATGATGAACTTTTTAAATAGCTTGTCCTTATAACAACGCATGAACCATACGCAAGAGAAAATATATCTCGATCAAACCTGCCTAACACGTCTATCCAGGCCGCTGAATTTGTTTGTTTTAGATTGATAGTCCGCTACGTGCTGTATGTAGAGCAAAAGGTCGCCAAATTTATATATATGCTCAATTCAACGTTCATTTATAATAGATGTTTTTAGGAAAACATTATAGCGTTATTGAGGACGTTGAAAATCATATTACAAAATCTAGAGAAGTTGAGCAATGAGTTTATGCAGCTCGTTTGTGTCACGATCTTTGTCTTCAGCCAATTACTTTCCCCTGAAATATATAGCGGGCTCCGCTTTTGCATAAATGTGGCAAAGTAGTGTGTTTGACACGGGAAACACGCATTTCAATGATTTGCGAAACGATCTGACGTTGTCAGTATTAAAGACGCTTGGAAACTCAAAGCTACTTTGTATCTTATCCCTACATTATTCGGAGGAATGACAAAGATAACAAAACACCGTTTTGGGAAAGGGAGCCAGCCCATCTCCTTTAAGAAGACTTCGTATTTTATCAAATATTATGCATAAGATAATAGATTTGACAAAAACATTTTGATTTGTATCTTATTTTTCTGGTGACCAAGTGGAGAAACAAGGATTAAAATAAGCGATAGCCAAGGTCATCATTATTCTAATCAATTAACTTACGTATCTAGGGGTGAAATACGTAAAGGGGATGCGTTTTTAGCAAAATGCATAAGAAAACTTTTCTTATGGAGCCTTTTATTTTTCATTTTCTCTATAATTAGTAAATAAGGAATCGATCTACATGAGGGTTATTCGACGAGCATGAGTGTACCTTTACGACTAGAACGTATTGCTCTATAAGGGCCTAATGGGCGGTCAAAAACTCTTTGTATGTTAAAGTAACATCCCTTGCTTATTTGCTCTGCCAAGAATTAATGGCTGGATCAGATAAACTCTTTGTACGATTGAGTAACTCCCCAGCCGTTATGTTCAAGTGCACCTTTACGACTTGATCGTATCGCACTCCTTGGGGCATATTCCTACATGAATGCCGAATAAGCTGGTGTATGAAAATTGTTTTGTCCATCTGACGATAAACTGTTCATGTAGAGTTTGTCTGATGTACTTTACATTAAATATCATACAGATTGTAAAGTATTGCTTTACCAACTAATTCATCGTCGTCAGATTTTTTTTTAACCTTCCACCCCAATTTTTTGCGGATTGTTCAATCAATAATAAATCACTTTCGTGATAGACTAGCTTCTTTTTCTATAAATATAGATCACAATTGTAATTTTTTTTTGCTTTTCTCTAAACTCTCCTCTTATAGTGAACGTTTACATACTGGATTTGCTCCTTACACCAAGTGTATTCCGGAAAAATTGAACGGTGTACACCGCTCATGATTTCGACAGTCGTGTAAGGTTCTTTCTTCCTGTGCTGATTGAAGACTTTGCATAGAAAGTGTGGAGGTAAATGCTTCATTCTATATATACTGTATGTCACATATATTGCTCTAAATTTTTTTTCATATTTACATCTTGGACATAGCAATCAAGGGTTTTATATCGCGCCCATGTCGATGAACATGTTTAGAGGGACAAGACCAATGCCACAATTTAAAATATGGTACAATCGTCTTTGTCGTCAAGGACATCAGTAGCAACGACGTCTATATCATCAAGCATATCATCAGCACTAAAAAGAACCAACAATAGTAATACGCTCTCATCTCAAAACAAGAAAAGAGAGCGTTTAAGTGTTAATTACGTTTAAGGGTTAAACTCAAGTCAGAAGTTACAATGCTTAGCTGATTATTAGTAAGTTTGATTACAAGAATCCCTTGATATGATTACTGTTGTATGTTAACACATCTCTCGTCATCGCTAGTGGTAATAATGATAATACGTTGGACCTCGCATCCCCCGGAACTGTTTCTGCTCGTTTCAAAGGTATTGTAAAGCGAATTTCTGTTAATTTGCAAATGCCACTATCATTCAAGTACACTAAAAGCGAAAGATCAATTCTTGTCAAGGTCAACAAAGCAACATCATTGCATGATATAGAAGTAATTGTAAAGAATATCCCGCTGGTTCCTCGTGTTGGACCCCAATGATACGTTTACATTGATTTATCAGAACTGTAGGTTAAATTGTGATATATGTTTATCATCAGGCTGTTACTTTGTCAAAGCGATCAACTACGTGGTACTACTCATAAAGAAGGGTGGTACCAAGGACATTTGTATGCCGATGTTTTTGATGCTGTCTTTCTGTTTGATCCTTATTATGTTACGAAGAGGCAATATATTAAGACCCTCTAATATGTAAGAGGAGGAGCAAACATGTTATCTGATGCATTTTGGTAGGACTGAATGTCATGCGACAACTATCAAGTACTTGAAAATGATGAAACAGATTGCTAGTGATAAAAAAGACGTCAAAGTAGACCTTATCCTATTTAATACTCAATTAGGTGATATCTTTTCGTGTGAGGACAAACCAGCTGAAGCAACAGAAGCAGATGTTGAGGCAGATATCAAGAAAGCCAAGGACTTCCGCCAGAAGCATCTCCTGTACATCAAGCCCATTCTTCCCCATACATCACTGATCAACACTATTGAGGTCATCAGCTCGCAGTTTTATGGCTTATCACTTACGATTTACTATACGGCTCTAGAATGACAGAAACAGTAACAAAAATTCACTACCAAAAAGGTATAGCAAGTCTTCCCCCGGTATTTAGTATGCCAGAAGTTGCCCATTTTTTACTCACGATCATGTCTTTACAAGTAATATTTCTCAATTATTTTCATTTATTAAGTGTTACTTTTATTATTTACACTCACAATTGCCATTGATATGTTTTTATAGCGAGCAATTTGCATTGAATTTGAGGAAACTTTCAGCAATTTACCAAACAGGCCTCGAAGACTCTCTCAGTTTCTTGGTATCTAATAAGAATGACGTTTTTTATCGAGCTGACTCTCCTATCTCAGATGCTTCAGACACCTCCAATGAAAGCGATATGATGGAAACGGAAAGAGTACGCAGGATACTGCAGCTAGCCACTGCCAAAATCAATGCAATTGATCTTGACGACAATTTGTTGAGTTTTGAAGACTGGAAAGATCTTCTTGTACTTGATGAAAGTAATGGATAGATTTACTTGTTGTCCCTCTCTTTCTATTTCTCTGCGATGCTATATACATGCTTCGATCAATAAACATCGTAATATCGCTTTGATTATTAATGTTTATGTCCCTTGTATACGTATAAGCGATTTAAGTTGTCTAATATGTAGCAAGTAGTAAAAACAAAGGAGAAGATGTTAAGGCAATTTGAAAAGGAAATAAAAGAAGATCCATTAAAAGATCACGAGATACTTGAATTGATGTAAGACAATGGCAGACTAGCAAACGATATTGATACAGTAGTCAAGAGTTGATTTTTTGATCAAAAAAGGCAAAAGCACTTTATACATAAATGAACTTGAATTTGTAAAATGCGCCTTTCCATACAGGTACAATTTCCAGTTGTGTACAATCTTTCAAAATTTCCAGCTGATGCGTAGATATCCTTTAAATTATACTATTGGTTCGCTTCCATTGAATTATAATGATCGCATTTGAAAAATTAAAATGTGATATACGAACACTATTAAGGCGACTTTGGAGCCGCAAAATTATCAATAAGTACACAATTTCGTTTTGGAATCCATTTTATTTCGTAAAGCTCTATGTAAAACAGTGATTAATTGATATTTTGATCACTTTTTGTTTTCTCTATTTCTGTCCATGCCGATTCCCTCTGTAAATTTGTGAAATTCCGTCTGTGTAGATAGCATCACTATTAGTGATATCGAAGTTGCCTGCAATGCGTTTTAATATACAAGTTTTACCTTCACAAAATGTAGTACTTCCACCATCGCAGGAAGGTGTATCATATCATATATTCCTTCCACAACAGAAAAACGTTTCACAGCTATTGTTGCGTATACACCATTCACAAGAAGCTTTGTGAAGAAAAGCGTACACTTGAGATCTATTAAAGTAAATATGTGAGTTTTATCGATACTTTAAAAGTTGTAAGTTTAAGCGTACCTTCGACAAGCAGACCAAGCGAAGAAGGATTTTCAATACCAAGTCTTAATTGGTCATCGATAGAATTCTTCATCAATTTCATGAGCTTGACCAAATTATCCTCTACTTGATATCTGCTTCGTGATGCGTCTTTAATTTCAACAAAGAAGAAGTAATGATCTTTATTCTTCACTTCTGTCCCAATCATGAGGTCGGGTTGATCCTTATCATAGTCTTCATTGTCAGCCCTATATAAGAGTATGGTGTAGAGCCCTTAGTATGCATAGTCGTTAATGCAGGGGATTGCGCACTTACAAACTATAGACTACATCATCGGAGGAGCCGTCCAAAATTACTCTTCTGATTGATGGCATGATATGTTTTCGAAGAAAGGATTCTTCTTGCGCATTCGGGGACATAATGCTCTTGCTCAAGTCCTTCACAATCTTCAGTAAGTTTTCCTCTTCAAGTTCTTCATTGCCCTCTACGTCCACACCCTATGTATCAAAAATATCAGAAATGCGTATATAATTCACGGTACATCAACTTACCTTCACGACATCTTTGCAATATATAATTGCATCAGCAGGCGATCTTGGGAGCACAGGCTTGGTCCCTTTCTCCAATTGCTTCAAAGCTGCTGCTTCTTCCTTTCTCAAATATCTGCTTATGCAATTGGCTTTGTTGATTGCGTCGATAGGGAAAATGTGCGACAGCGAGCTATTGTTTATGAAAAGAAACATAGTGAGTTTCAAAGCAAGAAGAAAAGTTGAAAAAAAAAAATATTACAGGATCCTAAGGCTGTTTAACTGAGCTCCTTTTTCAGCCTCTCTCAGAGAAATTTCCCTGAATTTTCTTAAGCCTCTCGTGATATCAATTCGATTCACAATCAACTAAAATATCAAATCAGAAAGCTGTCAAATGTATAGTGCTGCACTTCATTACCCTTTGCTTCGGCAACCACTCCTTCTTGCCCTTTCCTAACAAATAGCATATTCTCTTTCTCCTTTTCACCTCGCAGGAGGAGATTGACGAATCCGATTCTGAATAAAGTAGATTAGAATAGACCTAAGGCTAGCGCATGAGCTTTTCCCCTACATACCTCTTCGGTACTTGTTGTTGCTGTTGTTGATGATGGTCACAGTAATTTCGCCATACTTGTTGAGCATGTTGGACGGATCTACTCCGGACATCCCAATAAGAAGGACAGCGAAGAGAAAAGTTTTCACCCATCTGTCTTGTTGGTGAGAACGACGTCTTGCTCTGGTTGCCAAAGGAGGAGGCGTGCTTCGATATTGGGGAATCCCGGGTTCCTTAATTTACACAAGCTGCCTTGGCCTATGACTGCAGTCTCGAATACAGTTTTATTCGCCTTGGCTTCATCAAAACTGTGCTTGACTAACGAATATTTGCTTTCCAGTATGCTCAGGACGACCTTGAACACCAGATTTAGAGATATTCATCAATTCTTGGTTTTCAACTTTCCTCCCCATGTCATCTTGAAAAAATTCATCAAGATTCACCTGCTAAAAAAGTATTGGTATAATGATATCAATTTTTTTGTCATCATTTACAAAGTACCTTGACAAGAGACAAATACCCCCAGTGCTGTATCACCTCTTGTTGCGGAGCCCGATTTTTGTTGCCTTTCCAAACTTTTTGCCTCCTCATAACCTCACAGGCGGAATTAGAAGAGACAGCTTTATATTCTGTATTTGTATTTCAATAAGAATATATCAGTTTAGACCTGGCAATAACACAAAAATTTCTTTTCGTACGTACCAAGAGTTGTGTTTTGCATTATCGATACGTAATGACAGTCATATCGTGAAACCGCTCATATTGTCATCCCTACATTAATACACATCAGAAGTTGTATAGAGTAAAATTCATAATTTGAAAATTTTATACTTGGAACCAGTCTATCACTCATTGAAAATACGAGGTCGACAACTCGCTGAGCTATCGCCTAGTTTATCAATGCTACCAAAAGCGGGTTTTTGCTTCAAGTCACAGCTTTCGGCAGTCTTGTAACATACACGGAGTGAGATATACTAGGGAATTCACCCTCCCCATCATTTACAGCTCTCAAATGGATAGGTGAACGTAGATAAAGAAAAAAGGCGGAAATGATAAGAGAAGTGGAAAAGAGGAAAGAGGACAAAAGAATGAAAGCAACAATCAAATGTTGTCAAAAGTACTCATGCGTGACTGCATTTGAACGCAAAGGATAGGGCTTAATAAATTCAGAATAATGATGATATACAAGTCGTCGTGTCAAGTCATCAAATGCTTCGTTTTCTCATAGAATACTCTCTTGAAACTGTTTTGAAAATGAAGAAAATTTTAAAATTTGAGATGAATTACAAGACCTGACAAAGATGGAGCCACCTCAATTTGTATTTATCATTCGGTTGTTGGTTTTTAAAAGCAAGTTAAAGCCGAGACTGTTCAAAATTAAAATAATCCCCTCTAAAAACTTTGGGGAATCTCTTCCCGCAATATATCTTCAGCGTAACTGTCATCTAGAATTACTGCTATTCCAGCAACTTCAACTGTTTCTTTCTTAGAAACGAGTCTAACCATATTGGGTTACGCAATTTCGAACAATTCAAAAATATTGTTGGTTAATGCGATGTACTAAACGAATAAATTACACCATACAATTTTGCTCCTTACCATTGAATCCTACTTATATGACAATCAAGCTTTGTGATTTTCACACATTTGGAGAAGCTATTTACAACAGCTCGAACAAAAATTGTAAAAGGTTTAATGTAAAAACGGGAAAAAATATGTGGTTGAAGAATTGGGCACGGGAGGAGCTTTATCGTAGATACTTTAACATTTTTACAGGGTTTTTTCCTTCCATAGTATTCTGAATGGCCTTTGCATTGCGTAAGTTCTATGTAAAAATTGTCAATCTTGTCTATTATAGTATATTGGGTGTTTTGAGATATCCCAAAACCGCATCACATATCGCAGTGCGTATTTCTCAAGGTAATTTTACAAATCTCTGCGTAATCGTTAAAGTAGATAATGCAATTATACTTTCCGTACACTACTACCTAAATGAATGCATGAAACAGAATATATGGAGATTCTTTATTAAACAACTGCGAGCAAGTTAGTTGAAACATAACGATGAAAAAAGCAGTTTCTCGATAATTACCACACTCTAATATCAATAATTACGATGAATTATGGTGGGTCGTGAAATGTTATATATTTATGCAATGATTTGGCTAACCGCAAACTCTTGAACTTGCTTTGAATTGCATCATTTACGGACTGCTAGCAACTAGACATCGTTCTGTACGATGGTGTGAATATTCTCTACCGGGAACAACGCTTCTGTCTCAATCGCACAGGTATAATGAATGTAAGGAGCGACAGCAAGTGGCTATGCATGAGCAACAAGAGGCTACAAACAAAATTTTCTCTAAAGATGTGTAGGTATGACTGATGCTATCTTCCATAATCCCTCTTTGTGCGCTCACATAAAATACTAAGCCTTTTTGTTTGAAAAAATAGGCAACTATGTAACAATACTCGCTTTCATATGCATGCAGCAAAGATAGAATTGTGGGGAACTTTTAGGGTTCTCGCGTACAGTTCACAAAGATACGTGCACGCATTGCTTATATATATATATATATATATAATTTTAAAATTCAATAATTTATTTAGTAAAACCACTGACAAATGAGGGGCAGATGCGAGTTTTCATTATCTTTTTCTCCTCGCTGCTTCTTCTCTTGTTAACTTCTTCAACGAATTGTAGAAGCTCCTCCTTAATAACTGATATTAGTACAACCATGCCGAAGTTTTGTTACATACAATGTACATACCTTCACAAAAGATAATGATTCAACTACTGAAGGTAAGTTGATCATATCATAAACATCTTCAACGAGAGAGAACCTTTTCAACGCCATTGGAGTATAAACTCCATCTACCAACAATGTGGTTCTATACAATGTGCAGGCATACCCTGTAAAAGTATATCAATGAGTTTCACCGCACATATTATCGAAGGAATTTTATCAAAGTTTGTATATACCTTCAATAAGGAGGCCAAGAGAGGAAGGGTTTTCTATACCCAACCTCAATTGGCTATCTATCGAATCTTTCATTTCTTTGTGAAGCTTTACTGCATCGTCCTCAACTTGATACTTGCTTTGCATCAATGGTCTTTTTACTTCAACATAAAAAAAGTAAATGTCTTTTTTCTTGTATTGCGTCCCGATCATCACATCAGGTTTCTTTCTATCCTGATCTAGTGTGTACGTTCTAATTAAGAGTATGTATATTGTGGAGTTATGTATTAGCAAGCACTTGATTATTTTTATAATATTAATAACACTTACAGTGCATACACAATCTTATCAGATGTATTTTCTAATATGACTCTTCTGATTGCAGGCATCACGTATTTTTCGGAAAACGATGCTTCAGAAGATCCGGCAATGTTTGTATATACCTTCAATAAGGAGGCCAAGAGAGGAAGGGTTTTCTATACCCAACCTCAATTGGCTATCTATCGAATCTTTCATTTCTTTGTGAAGCTTTACTGCATCGTCCTCAACTTGATACTTGCTTTGCATCAATGGTCTTTTTACTTCAACATAAAAAAAGTAAATGTCTTTTTTCTTGTATTGCGTCCCGATCATCACATCAGGTTTCTTTCTATCCTGATCTGGTTTATCAATTCTAATTAAGAGTATGTATATTGTGGAGTTATGTATTAGCAAGCACTTGATTATTTTTATAATATTAATAACACTTACAGTGCATACACAATCTTATCAGATGTATTTTCTAATATGACTCTTCTGATTGCAGGCATCACGTATTTTTCGGAAAACGATGCTTCAGAAGATCCGGCAATCCTAGCACTTGAGGAAAGCATATTTTTCGCAATATCTTTCACCATTCTGAACATGGATTCCTCTTTGCTCACTTCCTCATAGTTTGCTTCAACGCAAACCCCCTGTGTATCCAAAGCATTAGAGAGACAGATATCACTTACAGTATTCCAACTTACGTCCACCAAATCTTTGCAATATAAAATTGCTTTCGCTGGCGACCTAGGTATTTGGATTTCGTTTGCTTTTGCTAGCGTTTTGAGCGCCTCTTTTTCATCATCTTGCAAATATGCTGTGATACATTTGCTGTTATCACATTTATTCATGGGAAAGATATGAGAAAGGGAGCTGACATTTAAAGGAGGGAATAAAAAATCAGTGAATTTCAAGACGTGAAGAGAAGTGTAGAGGCCTTACAGAATTCTCAGGCTGCTCAATTCTTTCTTTTTTCAGCCTCTTTTAAGGACGCTCTTCGAAATCTTTTGAAGGCCTTGGTGATGTTAATATCATTGATTAACAACTAATAAATAATATGAATGAGAAAGCTATCAAATATACAAAAATGGTCCAATTTACTACCTCCTGCTCTGGCAACCACTTCTTGCTTCCCTCTCCCAAAAAGTAATCAATTTTTCTTCTTCTTTTTATTTCACAAGAAGAGACAGAGGAATCGGATTCAGAGTCTGATTCTTCTGTAGGAGTATAGATAAGAATAAATTCAAGACAAATACATAAATATTATCTTCTGCATACCTCTTTGATGCTTGTTGTTGTTGTTGTTGTTGTTGTTGTTGTTGTTGTTGATAGTGATGTTTCTTATGTTGCCATAATTTGTGAGAGTATTGAAGCCAGACATTTTAATGATAAAAGACGGTAAAGAGAAAAGGCTTCATCTACGCAGCATGGTCCTTATATATGGTAATGTCATGAAACACTTGACGTTTGTTTGTGTAACGAAATTGTCGATCTCATTAACTCTAATCCGTCTGTTGGAGTATGTAATCAAGACTATACCTTCATAAAAAAACTCGGATGCATACGAAGAATAAACTCACAGGAATATTGTATTGTCGTAGAATAATCTTGCTATTTGCAACTTGACATGTATAATCGAGTCAAATGGTAAACGTATGAGGGTCCCTATAGTTACGTATTAGCAGAAGAATAACCATGGCGTTCGTGCCTGCAAACTTGAATGTCACGCACGTAACAGGCTGTTCTCTATGTTGATATCATCTGAGATATAACATTGATATTATTATTTTTACATCACGTATTTTATTTATTTGACAATACACGCATCAAGAAGGGAGGAAAACAAACATGTAATTAAAGGGATAAACTTGATTGGTCGATAAGAATATCAAAGTATGTAGTCTACCAGAATCACAAAAAAAGTATTTTTCTTATCTTTTAGCAAAGCAGGAGAGAAAAAATAAAGATATGAAGGCAAAATCAATGTAATCAGTGATTGGTGATTTGCAGAAGGTGTGGTTGATGAAAGTTGAGCTGAAAGAAAAAGATCTCAGTATCAGGAGTGCGAGTGATTGTGAACAATTACGACACCCAATCTGATACGACTATGAATTCATTTTCTTCTTTAAAAAGTAAAAACAATGCGAACTGATCTCTCATCTTTCTTAGCTTAAAGTTATACCATTTTTGATCTTCTGTTATTTGCCTAAAGGGGTTATAAGATCAAGTATAATCAAAGATTTTGTACGTATTGTGACATTCCATTATTTTTTTTCCCAAAGTCATAAAGATTTCACTCCTTTGCTTGTCGAGAGTATTTAAATTATCGTAATTTCATAAGTCAAATGCATTATCTACAGAATGAAGCAGAAGTAGAATCGCATTTGGAGCATTAAATAAGACAAAAAGCTTCGAGCCGACGGCGACCTTTTAACATCAAATTTGACGGAGAATAGAAGTATATATTACCTGTATTTTAGACGAAAAGTTTCAAAAGAAAAACGAGTTTACTTTATTTACAAAAACCACTTGAGAAAGAGGGACAGATATGCTCTCTCATCTTTTCTCTTTCCCCTCTTTTTCTATGTATGCTGATTTCTGTTATGAATTTTTCAAGTTCTACCTGTGCTGATAATGTGAGTGAATTGCTATCAAATCGTCTATTGTGTAAGATATACCTTTACAAAGGACATCACCTCTACTATTGCTGGAAGATTGATTAAATCATAAACATCTTTCACTAATGAGAAACTCTTAAAGGCTATCGGTGCGTATACTCCGTCGACCAGAAGTGTTGTACGGAAAAGAGTACAATGAAAGCCTATCAAGGTATGTATGTAAGTATCATCACTATTATTTGAAGTTGCGAATCAAGTATACCCTCGACGAGAAGCCCAAGAGAAGAAGGGTTGTTAATACCAAGCTCAAGCTGGTTATCAATTGAACCCTTCATTTCTCTCATGAGTTTAATCGAGCTGTCCTCTATTTGATGGTTGATGTGAATTGATGACTTCTTGATTTTGACAAAGAAGAAGTAATGATTTTTCTTCTTTTGCTCAGCTCCAATCATGATATCAGGTTTCTTTTCATCACTGCCGGGTTTGTCGTTCCTATTTAAGAGTATGTATAGCACAGAGCCCTAAGTACACAAACGCATTAGCTTGGTAGACAATGTACTTACCAAGCATAAACAGCATTATCTCGAGAGCCATCGAGAATTATTTTTTTGATGAAAGGCATAACATACGTTTTGGAAAACGATGCTTCCGACGAATTTGCAGTTATGTTTGAAGATATTATGCTTTTCGATAACTCTTTCACTGTTTTCACCATACTTTCTTCGTTTTCAAATTCCTCACTATCATCTTCAACAACCACACCCTTTGTACTAAAATATTAGAAGAGTGCATATTTTTCGCGGTACATTAACTTACGTCAACAACATCTTTGCAATAAAGGATTGCATCGGCCGGCGATCTTGGTATGATTGGCTCAAGTTGTTTGCCTAATGTTTTTAATAGCGCTGCTGCTTCAGTTGGTAAATATCTTGTAATACAATTGCTGTTGTTGATATTGTTGATAGGGAATATATGTGACAAGGAGCTATATTTTGAAGTAAAGAATTAAGTAAATTTCAAACCAACAAAAAAAGTTTAAATAATTACAGAATTTTCAAACCGTTCAGTTCAGCGCCCTTTTCGGCTTCTTTTATAGATTTTCGTCTGAAGTTCCTTAAAACTCGTGTAATATCGATATCATTTATGAGTAGCTAAGAACCATAGTGAGTTTCTGTCATATCATTGAAAATGACGCGTTTATCACCTCTTGGGAAGACGACCATTCTTTTTCACCTTCTCCAAGAAAATAGTTAATCTTTCTTCTTTTCACCTCACAAGAAGAAATTGAGAGTTCCGAATTAAACTTAGAATCAGGATCTAAATATGAATGTCTATCGGTTGGAATAGATCAAACACTAGCACATAAATACTAGTTTGTACATACCTCTTTGATGCTCCCCGTTGTTGATACTTAAATTTTCAATGATACCGTAATTGCGAACAGTATTGGGTGTGATAGAGCCAGACATTTTTAAATAAAAGACAATTTAACATCCTATTTTTATTATGTGAAATAAACACTTTGTTTGTGTGACAGTACTTTGATCGCGAAATTGTGCAGCCACTGCTGGAGAGCCCTGCTAAATTTCATGCACTCACTTTGTGAAGTATATATAGATATGGGTGACGTTTGGTTTTTATGTATCTCATAATAAACTAGTGTAAAAAAACAATAATCACACTAGTTCGCATCTTGTGTAAGATCTGCAAACTACTAATAATCGGAGAATTTGCATAAAAAAAGGGTGAACATTTTGGCACGATCTCAACTTGTTCTTCACTATCAAGGTATCCAAATTCGAAAACGTCTTGCGTCTTCTGAGAATTATGTATATGAAGAGGGCGAAAGAAACGCCATGATTTAAGATTATTTTTTAACTCCTGCGAAGGAAGTAACTTCTTTAAGAGCACGATATGTATCACCAGCTATGGCTTACAGCTCCAATCTCTGCTTTTCTTGCTCGCAATACAGCAGATTGATATGTAGTTTGGTTGATATGGACCTTAAACGAATAAATGAAGATTCAAAGAGTCCAGAGGCTGGACACTGACTACGTCAATTAGCTCGTTGAGATTATTGGGAAATAGCACTAAGCTTTCAGATGGAATCAAAGGTGGCTTTATCCGAATATTCAAATACTATATATAGCGATGATTATAATTTTTAGGCTCAAGGAAGGTTCGCGGTTGTCACATAACAAAATAGGAACCCAAACTTTTATACACTTCTTTCAGCTGCATTTTTACATAAGTGGTAATAAATTTTGAAACAGATGATGAATTGCGGTCTTTATATAACGTTTGTCAAACAATGAGAAGATTCTTTAAAAGTTCTTGTCGAGTATTTATAAGCGATGTCTAGCGACGAAGATGCATAATGTTGATAAAGTAGCAACCAGATATGGAGAGATATGGAGGGGAGAATTCGGCAGTCCTTCAAGTTAAGTTTACACGTAGCATACTTTGCAGCCAAGTCTTTAAAAGCACCAGATGTCGGCTGATGACCAGTTAAAGCAAGAACATACAAAGAGGTCAAAAGGTTACTGGAGAGCGCGGGCAGACACTCGACTTTTTTAGCACTATGATCACTCACAGATACACAAGACAAGCTCTCGGTGACAGGGTCCTCTCCAGCACTTTCTATTTCGCCAAGGTCCATTTGAAACGCCCTTTACAACAAAGGGAACCCTGCTACTGTGTGAGGTTTTACACCTAAGTATACAACTAATAATAGTAGGCCATATGGGCAACACTGGTTGGTTAGTATCGATGGAAATTACTATGACTGTATTGTTATATACTCTCCTCAACATCATATAAATACACGCTTCAATCACGTAGCATACTTTGCAGCCAAGTCTTTAAAAGCACCAGATGTCGGCTGATGACCAGTTAAAGCAAGAACGTACAAAGAGGTCAAAAGGTTACTGGTGAGCGCGGGCAGACACTCGACTTTTTTAGCACTATGATCGCTCACAGATACACAAGACAAGCTCTCGGTGACAGGGTCCTCTCCAGCACTTTCTATTTCGCCAAGGTCCATTTGAAACGCCCTTACATGAAGGGAACCTTGCTACTGTGTAGTGAAAAGAAAAAAAAATGTACGCCTCAGCTATATGAAGCCCCTTAAATTGGTGACGTTAACAATATGGCGTTGTGACCGTCGTATAACTTGTTTCAAAGTGAAGAGACTACTCCTTAATCCCTTTTACTTCCGACCCGAATATATTACTGAATTGCAGAGGTAGTAATTACGAGTTCGAGATATCTTATATATGTATCACCCTTTTTCAATAAATAAAGAATTTAAACACCTATTATCAATGCTTTCCGAAACATTTTTTACAGCTTTTCCTGGTGGAGTCTGAAATCTTTCCAGAGAGGAGTTCAGCCACAACTTTTTAAGTGATCTAAAAGCAATCATGCTAATTCATAATATTTCAATGCTATAAAATATGGTGGCATTTCAGGTGAGCAGATCAAATATGTATACTCGATTACTATGTATATGACATAGATGTCATTTTTCAGTAGCACATTGCTGACCCTGCGCTATTATCTAAAGATTTTGTACAATTCTAGTGACAAAGTGGTAGCACTTGTAAGTTCAGAGCGCAAACAAAATTGAATTATATCCAAGATTGCATTTGCTCGCTTAAAAAATTTTAACTCGACAATCAAAAATATGTATTCAACTCTGCTGAGATATCGGGACTATTATATCTACCTATCTATCTATTGAGATGTTGTCTATGTCATACTTGGCCGGTATGAATGAAGAGGAAAAGCTAAGGTATCAGTGCCCCTTTGCTCCGCCATGATTTTAGAATCCAAGGATTTTTTTTTCTGAAAAGACGCGTGGAAGTGAAGGTAGTCTACCTTGTTTGCGATGAGCAAAGGTAACTTGTTGTTACATGATCTCATTTACAAAGACTAGCTCAGTCGTAATGAATTTGGTTGATGGTGAAGAACATAACAGACATTGATAGATGTATTTTCACAAAGTTTTTTTTTATATATATTTTCATACTATATTTGATTAAGATGGCAAAATTTAAGCAGCATCTGGTTTGACTAATTTATAATCTATATATTTGTCATTTGTAGGTGATAGCAAGCCCACATTTGTAGAGGAGTTTATTTTACTACTCTCAACATCGCTGCTCCTTCCGCTTTCAAACGGTTTTTCTTGAGGCAGATCGTATAATTGATGACCTACGAAGTATGCATTTACAAGTCTAGGCGATTGTTGGAGGTGTAAGTTTGATGTATTTTCAGGCAACAGTGTTCCCATACTGGTAGAACCATCTGAGTAAGGTGTGCTTGCAACATTGGGAGTAACGACGTGACGATATTCCTCGTATTGATGATCAATTTTATCCCAATCAATAGATACCTGTTCGTCATGGTCATGCATTTTAAAGTTTTTTTTGGTGCGCATGTAAAATGCAATAACAATAATTGCTAGAATCTGCGTACAATGTAGTGGTGAATTTTTGTTGCTTAAACTTGATGCGTATCTTTAGAGGAAAAATAAAAGAAACAAACTTACCACAATGGATGCACCGCCTGCAATACCTCCTATTGCACCTTTACTTAGACCAGTTGTCGATGAGGAAGTTTCGGTGTTAGTATTATTTTTGGCCTCTGAACCTGGCACTTTGACAGTATCCACGTAAGCAATATTTGATACATTCGCGACATCAATTGAAAGTATCGATGGACTCAAAATACCGTCCAGATTTCTACCAAACAACACATATAGTGTCGTGTTGATAAGAACAGCTATTGAATACGGAATTATGAAGGGAAGAGTCAATGTATTGTCACTGGTGTGATTTGAGCGTGTAAACTTACTCGAATGTGAAAATCGAGGTCCGCTAAGAGCAGAAGGAACAATTACATTATCCTGCCTAGTCCAAGTATTCGAATCCAGGTTCAAGGTATAGCAAAAGTCACTAGATGCCACCAAGTTATCTTTACTTCCACCATACAAAAGAATATCATGAGAGTTGGGCACTAAAGGTGAGTTTAGATTATTGTATTCATATTATTTTGAAGTGCTTGAGATATATGTTGGTCTTACTCAAAATTGCAGTATGAGAGTATCTTTGACTGGGACGATCACCTCCAAAAACATGTTGAGACCAATTTCCAATTTTCGTATCGAAGGTGTAAGCGAACCCTAAAGATACGTTTCTTTGTTCAATAGGGGTACTGTGATTGTAGAAGCTTCCACCAAGAAAATAAACTATCCCAGAAATTGGATCAAGGATTGCCACTTGGGAGTTTGGGAAAAATTCTACTGGTGAACTCAACAGTGGAGAAAACGGACTCCATTGCTGTAGAGATAAAAAGATAATTATGCGTGAGTTCATTTTTCTTATTATCCGCTGATACTGATGTAATCTCAAACAAAATGTACCTTTATATCGGGCGAATATTTTATCATGTTTCTAAATCCTATAGCTGATGTACTGGAAGAGTTCTCTGTTATAATTACGGAAGCATTGGAAGCCTGGGCAACAGAAATATTGGTAAAGCTGATATTAAAATGTTAAATTGCTTGCGCATATATTATGTATTTCTTAAATTTTAGAACGACCATGTTATACTCACATCTCGTAGCCACCATAGAAGCCAATTTCACCATTAGGTAAGTTGATTGTAGCAGCGCTATGTCTAATTATGGTAAAAATATTAATACTGTCACATAGAAGGGAAGAAGATGCTGTGCGTGCGCACATACATTTGTCTATTTCCAAGGCCAGCCTCAGCATATGGGACTAATTTATCCCAAGAATTTGTCGTCGTGTCATAGACGATAGTTTGGTTGTTTAACCTCTTTTTGCTCTTTCCCCCGTTAAATAGAATTCTTTTGCCATCAGATAATACAACTGCATTAGAGAGAATTCTTGATTCTGGATAAAAAAGAGTACTTGGTATCACTTTTTCCCATTTACTGCTTAGCTGGTCAGTTGGTTGACCGAGGTATTGATTTACATTTAGAGTATATAATCTGGTATCATAGGGTTCGGCAGCACTGACAGTTTCACCACCAAAACAATAAATTTGACCACCTGCGTATCCACAGACTTTTTTAAACGAGATTTACATACAAAAAATTAATGACTGAAAGCATTGGTTTGTACACGGTTAATTTTATATTTACAAGAATGTTCTCTAGACAGTATCGTTCCGCCTGATACTGACTTACAGGCGAGCAGTGCTATTGAAGCTACGGTAATTAACGCATTTCTTCTCATTATAGTACAAAAAAAGAAGAAAAAGTTGCTCTAAGTATTGTTTTAGCAACCTTTTTGTATAAATTTTTATTTTTGGTGCAACTACTGGTATTACTGGTACAACACTCAAGGGATGGAAGTTTATTTATATCGTCAGTTGGTTGACCGAGGTATTGATTTACATTTAGAGTATATAATCTGGTATCATAGGGTTCGGCAGCACTGACAGTTTCACCACCAAAACAATAAATTTGACCACCTGCGTATCCACAGACTTTTTTAAACGAGATTTACATACAAAAAATTAATGACTGAAAGCATTGGTTTGTACACGGTTAATTTTATATTTACAAGAATGTTCTCTAGACAGTATCGTTCCGCCTGATACTGACTTACAGGCGAGCAGTGCTATTGAAGCTACGGTAATTAACGCATTTCTTCTCATTATAGTACAAAAAAAGAAGAAAAAGTTGCTCTAAGTATTGTTTTAGCAACCTTTTTGTATAAATTTTTATTTTTGGTGCAACTACTGGTATTACTGGTACAACACTCAAGGGATGGAAGTTTATTTATATCAAGAAGAGGCCGCGCACAATGTAACAATGGGCTGAGAACGAAGGTGCCACGTCGACTGAACACTGCGATCTGAGAACGCATGTACAACACAGTGTATTTATCTTCAACTCAAAAGTAATTCCGCAAGCCAATTGCTTATTCTCGGCTGAACCTTGGCTATAGATTGATCATTTATAATAAAGTCTCAAAGAGCAGGTACATACCACTCTGTTGCGTACATATCACTTTGAGTTAATAAATGATTTAACACTGCGAGCAACTGTAGTTGGCCATCATATCTTTATTCATGCTCCACCAAAATAGTAAACAACTGATATGTAAAAAATCGGAATTTGCATTGATTGATACTGTTTTCCTTAGTGCGCCTACTTGTAGCATCTTCCCGCCAATAACGAATCACATTTAGGCTAGAATGAGTTCAATTATGTACCAAATACCCTCGTTATTGTTAGACTAATTTATCTATTGTATGCGCACTTTCAGTAACGAAAGCACTCAATGTGGTAAGTATGTACGTAGTTGCCGCCAAAGGATTTAGTGATAAACTGATGGATAATTTTATATGTAATGGTGCATTCCAACATACGTACCATAAGAAAGGGAGAAATTCTTTATTTACATGCAATATGTAATTACGTATATTGTGTGGCAAGTGAACAGAACCAAAGCATTGTAGAAACTTATGACACGAATGTGATCCTACGTATATCCGATCTCGTATAAATAGGCCAACATGGGAATTGGTAGTGTAAACAATGTCTTTCAGGTTGTTCTCTTTGTGACACGCATTGGTGATGCCTCCTCCAAACTTTACTGCGACACCAGGTGATTTCTACATTTTAAAGTTCGACGCTGGGTAGATTATCGCAAGTATCAACTTTTTGAACGCGAACTTCAAGATACACTATCGATAAATTTCGTTGAAATATAAGTAAATAGAATTCAATTTTTTTTTTTTTTAGCTTTGCAGTAGCATTTATTATTGAGCAAGTCGTATTTAAATGAGGATGTTGTTGTTGTCAGTGGAATTTACGATGGAAGTGCACAAGGTCAAATTTGAACTGATTGGTGATTTAAGACCGATTTGGTACTGGGCTTCAATTGTGACCTCTTTCCCCATTGATAATTCAAGTAAGGTGAACGCAATCAGGTATTGGTGCATTTTTTTTTTCTTCTTCATTTTTCTTTCTCTCTTTCTTTATCTATACACTCTTACCTTTTGAATATATATAACTTTTATGTCTATAAATAATAATAATTCTATGCAACAACAACAACAACAACATAACAACAGCAACTATCTCGTTCGTGGTAAAGTTATGAGACTGCAAACAAACAAGTAAATGAAGTTGAATACTAATTGCGTTGAATTCACATAGGACGTAAACGACGAAATTCAGAAGATGAGGATATGGAAGAGTCTCCAAGTTATCCAAAGCAATATTTACAGCGTAGATCTTCAAAATGTATCAAACTTGGCGATATGAAGAGACACAAGAGTGGAGTCCAAAAGAGGTCAACAAGAGGAGCTTTATTAGGTATGCGTAGTCATCATTTTATTGTATGTTGTACATTTTATATATTTATATTGACTTTCTCCTCCTCTTTTACTCCTTAAAGACACGATGGACAAAGATGCATTGATTAATATCTTGAATTCAGTATTGATTAAACAACCACAATTGAAATACGATATCATCAACAATATCCCTGCACCGACCATTTCTTCTTCTCTCAGCGTTCTCGTTGACTTGGAAAAGAAATTTATGAATAGTTTCCCTTTTAACAAAAATGGACCTGGTAGAGATGACTATACCTTCTCAAGAGTTCGAGAAAATCTAACTGATTTGATTGTAAGGGATTTTTCTTTTTTATTTACAACTATTATAACTAGTGGACTAAATTTTAGCCTATTTTTTAGGACACGATTAATCAATACGCTAGTCATTTCACCACTTCTACTCAGGTATTCCCATCGACATATTTTACCTTTCTTGATCATGCTACACATATGGCACATCGATTACCAAATTGGGACAACGACAGCAACAACTTGTTGAAAAAGACTTTATATCAAGATTTGAATGAATTCTGGAAGTTGGCTATTCAAACTACTAGTTCAAATTTACAACAGGGAGAATGTTATAGTGCAGAATCTGTCAGTGATTGGGCCAAAAGGTAAAATTTATATATGTTTATATTATCTAATATTTCACTCCATCTAACTTGAAATATATAGTCTTGCTCAACATAATAGTTTCACCAATGGATTTTACTTTACTGAAGCAGTTCATGAGTTTACTAGACAATTAGGCTACATGATTGGATTACCTAATACTGCTGAGCATGAAAATACATCGATGATGTCCGCCAATACTCCACAAACCACAGCTACAACTCCTATATGTCACCTAACTCCTTTGACAACGAGTTTAACATCCACTTCTATCGTTGGTGATAGAAGATAATACACTCCCATCTATTCTCATTCTTTTTTTTTCCCTCAGCATTTCAATTACAACAAAGTATATCCCCCTCACACACACAGACAATTAACTCTTTTTTTCTTTCCTTTCCTATCTCTTTTCTTCTCATGCCTACTTTTTTCCATAATTCAACATATTTACCACAATTCCACAATAAAATTGATATGATTCCTATTATTATTTATTATATATAAAAATCAATAGACGATAATGGCTTATTATGGTGATGCGCCATATGCAAGGGCTTGTTGTGTAAAGAAAAAAAAAACGTAGTGTATTCTTGGCATTTTTCATCATTGTGGCTGAAATTCGTAGGCAGACAGCGACTAGCTAATGTTTGACAGCGCATTGAAGAGCAACGTTGAGCAGCAGCGGAAGCAGCAGTAGCGAGAGAGTGCCAAGGAATGAATACCCGTTCTAGCATTGGCATTCATTGGCCAAAACGTACATTTTTCAACTTACCATGTAACACAAATCAATAAAGTATAAAGATGAGCAACTTGGGATTTTTACCCGGCGCGCATATTTAATTCCTTTTTTCCTATAAAGAGTTTTTTTTTTTTTAACTTTTGTTGAATGTCGACAACACCTTCACCACCCAACACACCTCAATCGTCTTCTTCCACTTCCAGAAGAAGACCCCCTTCTGTGGTTATTGAGACCTTAGGAGCCACCACGTCAGAGACCAAGGAAGGGCTTCGCAAGATTAACAACTATTTGTTGAAGAAGGAGATTGGCAGAGGTGCTTTTGGCACTGTTCATCTCGGTATTGACGAGAATACCAACACTGAATATGTAAGAAACGAGACAAATATTTGGGAGCTATGCCTTTTATGCTAATCCTCACTCTACGTGTATCAGGCTATCAAAGAATTCAGTAAATCAAGACTTAGAAAGAAGGAGCAGATGGATCTGTTCCGAAGTGGAGGACCTAGAGGAAGAGGACGTGGACGTGCTATGGGCTTAGGCGTGGGCCGTGGGCCTGCTGCTGCACCCAAGAGCTCCAATCCTTTAGATTTAGTGCGTGGTGAGATGGCTGTATTAAAGAAATTGAATCATCCTCATATCGTTCGATTATATGAAGTATTGGATGATCCTTCAGGTGATTCACTTTATATGGGTACGGATTTCATTAAAGGCCACTGTTCATGTACAATATCTAACCAATTTTCTCCTTTTGAACACATGTAGTATTTGAAATGATGCATAAAGGTGTCTTGATGAATATTGAGGTCGATGAGGTAGCTGAACCTTTATCCGATGCTGATGCTAGAAGATATTTCAAGGAAATGATGCTTGGAATTGAATACTGTGAGTTTATATCTTAGAGTTTATACACGCACCTTTTCACTTATACATAATCATACATAGTGCATGCTAACGACATTGCTCACCGCGATATTAAGCCAGACAATTTGTTAATTTCCAAGGACGATGTGTTAAAGATTGTTGATTTTGGTGTCTCTGAAATTTTCGTGAAAGGAAATGATAGATTGAAGAAATCAGCTGGTAGTCCAGCATTTATGGCACCTGAGTTATGTGTTGCTAGACATGGTGAGGTTTCTGGCAAGGCAACTGATATTTGGTCTATGGGCGTCACATTATATTGCATGATTTTCGGTAAAACCCCATTTATCAGCACAAACTTGCTTGAATTGTATGAATTGATTAAAGAGCAGCCGTAAGTTGGATAATGTATCTTGACAGTGTAGGCACAGGACTAACCTCAATGACTAGTATCGAATATGGAGATAATCTGAGTCCGGAATTGTTGGATTTATTTCACAAGATCTTGGACAGAAATCCAGATACTCGTATCACCATGAAGGAGCTTCGTGTAAGTTGATTAGTGGTAAATGGATCAAAGAATAGGGTATTCACTTCTTTACCTGTTAGAATCACCCTTGGATCACTAATAACGGCACTGAGACTATGATCTCTGAAGAAGATAACTGTGATATTGTCTCTGAAGTCACTGAAGAAGAAATGAACAACGCTATTAAAAGTATTGCCAGTATCTTTGCTGTGGTAAGTTGATATGAAAGGATCGCTTTTTGTGCCCAGCCTTAACATGCGCGCTCCTTTTCTTTCTTTTCCCTTGTAGATAAAAGCTGTTTCCAAGTTCAAGCGTCATTCACGATCATTATCTCAACAATCTTTAAACAAAATCATGGATGATGTAAAGAAAGAAGACGCTGCTAAAGATGCTGCTGCCAAAGACACAACCACAATAGATAAACTTTCAGTTACATCTCAAAATCTTCACATTTAAGATAGTCACACACACACACACACACTTCCTCAATGCATCCACCACCATTATTCTCTTTTTATATCGCGAAAAAGTATTTCCAATATACCTTTTTTCACTTTTCCTTCTCATTAAATAAAATAACATACACACGCTTTATAAAAGTTGATGTACAACGAAAGAGATTTAAGGCCATTTCCTTTTGATGACAAGTTAATCACTTTATTAGAGAGGATACGTCGTACCTCGTTACTAGCCTTGTTAAAGACTTGGTTCGATTCAGCTCAACTACGACCTGTTCGTCCCACTACCAACTACACAGACTATGCCGAAGAGAACCCTAGAAAGACAAAAGCTGAAATCATTGAAATGATGCAACTAGACTGGGTAAGAAAGAGCTCATAAGCGTGTTTTCCTTGCTTTATTGATCTAACGCAAAGCCTATCAACACAGCCAAGGGGTCTATATGCTTGCCAAATAGCACAGTTACATTTCGACAGTAAGTATTTCATCGTGCGTAAGTCCTTAGTACCTATTCTCATGCTTTCGACTTTACAGGAATCGTTGGCATGAGACGATTCATTTGGAGAGCTATTAAACTTGTCAATGGTAAAGTTGAGATCCGAAAAGGGAGAACAAGCCTGACTTACACAATAGTAACGTAGAGGAGGAGAACATCAAACTTCACTTGGATCGACGAGCGATTAGCGATGAGATTGAAAAGTATATGAAGGAGTTCTTTTATTGCGTAAGTATAGCCTTACTCAGCTTGCAGTGGTAATGGATTCTAACGAGGTGTATAGTACGTGTATTCTTTTCTACACGAAGAAACGAACAGCTTCATGTTTGTGTTATGCGTATCGCCAGAAGGCAATGATGGCGTCACTTATTCCAATCAATCCTTTTCATACATGATCTATTTTCCAGAAACAGAATATGCAGTGACACCAAGATATGTGTGGTCAATGGAACTGGATGGATATTTTAAGGAAGCGTTACTGACAGCATTTGGCGCTACAAAGTTACTGACAGAGACGACTGATGTAGAATCCATTGCTGAATTGAAGCGAACAATAGATCACAAAAACTCAAAGGGTATCCTTGCTCAGTTACGGAAGAACACACTAGACACTACACCATTAGACATTAGACAAAAGAGACGACTGGAATTTGATGAGTATTATGTGAATGCGGGTGAACAAAGGAAGCGTATTGTGCCAATCGATATGGAAGAGATGAAGGCTCGTTACGAAGCATTAGAGGATAATTTTGGCTGGGAAGAAGTAGAAGGATCCACATCACTAGAAGTAGACGTAAGTGTGATCTGGACTATTGTGAATTTAACCCAAGTGGCTAACATTTCTCTCTCTTTTTTTTCCATAGCTGGAATTACCTTTAAATACGGGAAATCCAAATTCATTATTAGAGTACGATGATGATGTTGTAGAAATATCCATGTTAATAGAAGGAACAAATGTCGCGGAAGGTGTGAGGAAATCGATTATTTCTGGAAAAATAGATACACCTGCGCCTCTCTGGTTAGAGGCAATCGCTGTCACTGACCTCAAAAAGATAAAAGTACATCCTGACGGTGTAGTGGAAAACTTGTTGGCCGAAAAAGTAGAAGAAGAGCAACCTGCTTTCTAGCTTTATAATAAACGCTTTGTGTGTATATACCTTTCATAAAACATCCTTTTTGACTGAGTTTGAATAATTGAATTTTTCATTTTTTGCTCCACTCCAGGGCTGAACAGAGAAAAAGTTTGCTTTTGCCTTACTCTGTTAAACAAATTCCTTCAACATGTTTATGAAACAAATCACTGAGATCAAGGTTGCTTTAGCTCCCTTCAACACTGCTTCCAAGTCTTCAAGGTAATTTCCGCTTGGATTTTAATGACAAGCTATTTCGCATTTCTCTAATTTTACCCCGGTTATTTTTGACAGATTGTTCTTAAACCACGTCAACTCCAACAACACTCGTAAGATCAACCCTACCATCAAGATCACCACAGACGTTTTATCCAACCCTACTGCTCCTTCTCAAATTAACATTGTCTACCGTAAATATCACTAGTGGTCATTAACCTTATAGTTGTCATGGCAACTAAATATATTCCTTTTATAGGTGATGGTCAAAAGCTTGCTTTGGAAGCTGACAAGTTAAAGATCAACAACATCTTGCAAGTCGTCAACAAGCACGCAAAGAAGTTGGAGGAAATTGAACAAGCCAACAACTGGTAAAATCAATTCTCATCAACAACAAAAAAAACACCCCTCACTTCTTATGTAAATACCACAAAAGTAATGTATGTACTCACTGATCAATAAAAAATGGGCGCAACAACTCTTAGACGAATAAAGTATGTTAAGGCGATAAATTTTCTTTATAAGTAGTTAGAGATAAAGGGGGGATATGAAGGGTTGAATTTTGTTGAAAGTGTCAAGAGATGTACATTGTTACTTGAATAGAAGGGATATATAATAATAATAGTCTAATTGTCATAAGCGAGAATGGTACCCAACCACTTTTCGACTTCAGGGACTGGCATGTTCTTACGAGCAGCGTAGTCTTCGATTTGATCCTTCTCGATCTTACCGACGGCAAAGTATTTACTTTGTTCATGACCAAAGAAAAGACCACTTACACTAGCAGGGGGATCCATAGCAAGGGACTCGGTTAAAGTGATACCAGTCTTCTCAGCAATTTGGCCCAAATCCCACATGGTCTTCTTTTCAGTGTGATCAGGTTGAGAGGGATAACCGGGAGCAGGACGAATACCCTGGTAACGGACAGCAAAGAGATCGGCAGCAGATAAAGTTTCGTTAGAAGCATAACCCCAGTCGTTCTTACGGACTTCTTCATGAAGAGCTTCAGCAAAAGCTTCTGCTAAACGATCAGCAATAGCCTTGGCCATAATACTGTTGTAATCATCTCCTTCGGCTTCGTATTGCTCAACCAATTTCTCACAACCAAAACCAGTACTGACAGCAAACATACCGAGGTAATCAGGAACACCGGAATCCTTGGGAGAAACGAAATCAGATAAACAGTAGTAAGGCTCTTCGGTTTCCTTTTCAACTTGTTGACGGAGACCGTAGTAGACACACTTGACTTCTTGGCAGGTTTCGTCAGTGTAGATTTCAATATCATCACCAACAGAGTGAGCAGGATAGAAACCAACAATACCGCGAGCAGTAAGAAGCTTTTGAGAAATGATTTTGTTGAGCATTTCCATAGCATCATCGTATAAACGCTTGGCTTCAGGACCGACATGTTCGTCGTCGAAAATCTTGGGGAAACCTCTGTTGGGATAACGACCACGAAGTTGGAAGACTTGGAAGAAGGGATTCCAATCAATGTGGTCAAGGAGCTTCTCAAGAGGATAGTCATCATAGACCTTCTCACCAAGGAAAGTGGGCTTGCCAGGAGGTGGGCTTTGAATCCAATCAATGTTCATCTTCTTGTTTCTGGCGTCTTGAAGAGTCAACATTTGGCGCTCTTCCAAACCTTCATAGTATTCCTCACGCATTTCATCGTAATCATCACGAATGTCTTCAGCGAATTCTTCTCTCATGTTCTCATCCAAAAGACTGGCTACGACGGGCACACTACGAGAGGCATCCAAGACATAGATAGCGGGGGAAGAGTATTGAGGGGCAATCTTGACAGCGGTGTGCATCTTACTGGTAGTGGCACCACCAATAAGGATAGGAATCTTGAGACCTGCCTTTTCACATTCCTTGGCTACAATGACCATTTCCTCCAAAGAGGGAGTAATAAGACCAGAGAGACCAATGACATCTGCCTTCTCTTCAATAGCAGTCTTGATGATCTTGTCACAAGGAACCATAACACCCAAATCAATGACCTTGTAGTTGTTACAACCGAGAACGACACCACAAATATTCTTACCGATATCGTGGACATCACCCTTGACAGTAGCCATAACAATGGTACCATTACCCTTCACCTCGGTCTCACCAGAAAGAGCCATATCAGCCTCCTTTTCAATTTTGATGTATTCAACCAAGTGAGCAACAGCCTTCTTCATGACACGAGCAGAACGAATAACTTGAGGCAAGAACATCTTTCCTTTACCAAACAAATCACCGACAACGTTCATACCAGCCATCAAGGGACCTTCAATGACGTTCAAAGAACGAGGATACTTTTCTTTATCGAGACGAGCTTCTTCGGTATCTTCAACAATGTACTTCATAATACCCTTAACCAAAGCGTGACTGATACGTTCAGTGACGCTCCAAGCTCTCCATTCTTCTAAATCCTCATCCTTCTTGGCGTCCTTGGAGTGAGCTTTAGCATAATCCAACAACTTTTCAGTGACTTCGGGATCGCGATTCCAGACAGCGTCTTCACAAAGTTGGAGAAGATCCTTGGGAATATCGTCATAAACGGTCAAGAAACCTGCATTGACAATACCCATATCCATGCCCACTTTGACGGTGTGATACAAAAAGACAGAGTGCATAGCTTCACGCACCTTATCCATACCACGGAAAGCAAAAGATAAATTGGAGACACCACCACTGATCTTGGCACCAGGCAAAGTTTCCTTGATACCTCTACAAGCCTCAATGAATTCGACGGCGTAATTGTTGTGTTCTTCCATACCAGTGGCAATGGTAAGAATATTGGGATCAAAAATGATATCGTAAGGGTTGAAACCCACTTCCTTGACAAGGATATTATAAGAACGAGTACAGATTTCAATCTTACGATCAGCTTCAGCAGCCTGTCCAATTTCATCAAAAGCCATGACAACAACAGCAGCACCGAAACGCTTGATGATCTTGGCCTTCTTGATAAACTCTTCTTCACCTTCCTTCAAGGAAATAGAGTTGACAATACATTTACCTTGAGCACAACGAAGACCAGCCTCAATGACAGCAAAGTTGGAAGAGTCCACCATCAAGGGGACACGAGAACAATCGGGATCGGAAGCCAACATGTTCAAAAACTTGGTCATTGCTGCCTTACCGTCCAACAAACCCTCATCAAAATTGACATCCACAACTTGAGCACCGTTTTCGACTTGAGAACGAGCGATCGCAAGGGCTTCTTCGTATTCGTTCTTTAAAATATGACGACAAAACTTACGAGAACCGGCTACGTTACAACGCTCACCAACGTTCACAAAACCAGTGGTCTCATCAACACGAAGTACTTCTAAACCAGAGAGCAACATGACATCGGATTTGCTAGGAGGCTTGACACGGGGAGGGTATTTTCTACACACATCAGCAACAGCCTAAAAATACAAGCGTGAGTGGGTGCTGGTGTAACATTGAGGATGTAACCCTAATTTACCTTGATATGATCTGGTGTTGTACCACAACAACCACCAACGATAGTGACAAGACCTTCCTTGGCAAATGGCTCAACATTTGCAGCCATGGCTTCAGGACTTTCATCATATTCACCCATAGCATTAGGTAAGCCCTATTCACACAAACATTAGGAAATGTCGACAGATGCAAGTCTATGTATTTCTACTTACAGCGTTGGGATAACAGATAATGTGAGTATCAGCAAATCTACTGATATTTTGCACGAAAGGCTTCATTTGTTCAGCACCCAAAGCACAATTCAAACCAAAAGCCACAGGCTTAGCATGGTTAAGAGAAGTGACAAAGGCTTCACCAGTTTGACCAGACAAAGTACGACCACTTTGATCGACAATGGTACCTGAAATAAAAATGGGCACCTTGGGTCGGCTATTGAAAATGGAATTAAGAATTATTGACAATGGAAACAATAGATGTCTTCCACTCCGAAGACGAAAAAAAAAAAACGCAAACTTACTTGTCTTCTTCAAAGACCATGTCAATGGCAAAAAGAGCGGCCTTAGCGTTCAAGGTATCGAAAATAGTTTCGACAAGTAAAATGTCGGAACCACCGTCTAATAAACCACGTATTTGTTCGGCATAAGCAGTGACAAGCTCATCAAAAGTGACGTTTCTGAATGCAGGGTTTTCGACAGATGGAGAAATGGAACAAGTACGATTGGTAGGACCAATAGCACCACAAACAAAACGGCGAATGCCGGTTTCTCTTCCAACCTAAAAGTGTATATGCGATAAGTGACCTTTTATCATCCATACAAATCTCTATCTCTTCTTACATCATCACAAGCTCTCTTGGCGAGGGCAGCGCCTTCTTTGTTAAGACGATAAGCATAATCCTCCAATGCATAATCCAATTGGGCAATTGAAGTTGAACTGAAAGTGTTGGTTTCAATCATATCGGCACCTGCTTCGAGATATTCACGGTGAATACCATAAATAGCATCAGGTTTTGTCAAAGTCAACAAATCATTGTTGCCTCTCAAATCCTTCTTCCAGTGTAAAAATTCCTCTCCTATAATTGCAATTGATGATAAGTCTCTCTTTCTTTTTAGGTGCTTAGTGAAGGACTAGTTTACCGCGAAAGTCGGATTCCTGGAGTTTCAATCGTTGAACCATAGTACCCATGGCACCATCGAGGAACATAATTCTCTCCTTCAAGGTCTTTTCAAGGTACTCAAACGTGTCTACAACATGGACTTTGAGTTTCTTATTGTTTTATTATATTTAAAGGAATATTACCCATATTTATTTTTTTTATATGTGTCAAAAATAAAAATTGAAGGCTGTGAAGGGGGAAAAAAACAAAAATCAAAAAAATGGATTTTCCATCTAGTTTTTTTTTAGAAATTCAAGATCGTCGTCATACGGAGATGGCGAATAGGAATTGAACAAATTTCTGTGCTCTATGAGCTAAATTTTATTTATGAATGCTTTTGTCTATTTCAGCGTTTCCATGAGTGATACTCTCGTTTGCTTTTGCTTGCATTTCTGCATCGCCAGCAACGTGGCCTACAGCGTATGTGACATAGCCCATCAAACGATCATATTCCCCATGAATTCTACTCGCTTCACCTCTATTTAGTCGCTCCTCTGCGTCTTTATATTCCCTTTCTGCCTCTTCTTCCGTCTTTGTGCCAGACTTTTGCCATGATTCTAAACCGGTGAGAGACCCAATAGCACTTTGTAGCTGTCCCGCCTTCTTCCAAAAAGAGCTCTTCATCTTCTGTAGTTCTGGATCACCTTCACTTGTTGAACTGCTGAATGATATATTGGGGTTCTCATCATTGAGTGGAACATTATCTGTATTTGCCGCATTTAGAGTAGTTTGTGGGTTTGCGGGGTACGAGTATGGGTTACTCAAATCTGGTGTATCAGGCTGAATTGGCTTTATTTCGTCTGGTATCAAAAGTGGTGTTTCGTTATTTGTAATAGGTAAATTAGACATAGTGTTTACTTTTTAGAATTCTTTTTTGTAAAAAGGTGTAAAGAAAGGAAAAAACAATGCGTTTATGCAAACTATTTTTTTTAGTTGTTTAATACGTTGGACAAAAGTGAGCCCCTTTATTGGCTAATTACTACGTCATGGATTTTTTTTTTCTTATCTAATATTTATCGACCGTTGAACAAACATTTTGTATTAAACAAAAAAGTGATCTACGCAGTCATTGACATTTGTATACTCTACATGATCTCTGCTGTGAAACGCAAGTACAAACTTGAAGTATGATAGAAGCACATCTGCGAATACAAACTGGTGATAGTGCAGCACAAAAAGAAGACATTTTTAGATACATAGATCTGGGTTTTTTTTTTTTTTATTGTTGGAAAATATTTATAGAAAAAGACTGAACTTTGCAGAATAGCTATTAAAAAAAAAAAGAATATGTATGTAGTGGTTGTCGTTTAAAATAATACGTAATAATTTAAGTAAAAAGTAGTAATAGTAATAGTAGTAGTAGTAGTAGTAGTAGTAGTAGTAGTATATATAAATATAAGGCATAAGAGGGGAGAAGGAAAGAAGAAATTTACTGTGAGTGATTTAATGAGGACGACCAGCGTCAAGACCAGCTGTATAAGGACTACTATCTTCGTTGGAGTGGTGAGGACGGCCATACGGATCAGTTGTAGTGTTCATATTGTACATATGGCCATTGTTGTATTGTTGTGGCGTATGGGTATTACTCTCCTGATTATTAATTCTAGGAATAGTTTCGTTTGGAGCCCAATATCCATTAGGCTTTGACTCTTGCTTCAAGTGTTTGGAGTTTTCATGTTGGTAGGATGGTCCGTGGTCATAGATATGAGGTGGGGGAGGAGGGTGGTGTCCTTGGTCCTATACATTACATAGCATTTTTTAATATCTATATATTTGTACACTATTTAAGATATCTTACATTTTGATAGTATGGACCCGGTAAATGGTTGCCAGGATGGGATGCATATTGAGCAAGACCAGAAGGCGGTGGGTGAGAAGGAGTCATCATTGGAGGATAGCCAGGCATTGAAGAGTAAGTGTAAGCGTTATAGGGTGAATAAGGGCCGAAATCACTAATGGGAGAATTGGGCAAGCTTGTGTATCTATGATTGGGAGAAACTTGATGTTGATCCACACCAGTACCAGATGATGATCCACTAATGGAATTAGCAGTAACGGGATGACCATTTTGGGGCACTGAAGGATCGTTAGAAATCCCAGAGTCACCATCAATGTGCTTAAATCTAGTGTGAGAATCAGCATAATGACCGGGACTACGACCGCGAACTACCAGATTGGCTGAAGTACAAGTGGCAACTCGAATAGAATCTCCACGAGAGGTATTAGCATAAAGGTTTACAACGATTTCATAGTATTGTTGAGCAGCACGTCTCTTCCCATTATTAGCAGTGGCTGTTTTGAATTGTAATCTCTCAAAGGTCACGATGTTGTGGTTGGATCCAACTGAGGCTAAGTGAAGATTGCCACCAGCACGAACCGGACGAGGCTCAGGAATAATCTGGGGACCCTTATCTCTCTTGGGTGTATGTTGAACCAATTCAATCTTTTTGTCGTGGTTGGCAACACTGGCATAAACACCAATTGAAAAGTAATCAACTGGGAGAAGTTCTTGTGTATCTGATTTTCTTAACAAACAAGGGACTTCTGGTCCTTGAAGCAAATGGTTCATACCATGAACATCAAAGGTAGAGCTGACTTGGAAATAATTTCTACGGTAACAAGTCCAATCTTGATCAGCTCTAAAGAAGCCTCTATCCATCTTGGCATGAAGTTGTACTTGATAGCTACAAAATGAGTAAATATACAATCATTGAGTTACTTTTTTAATATAAAAAATATGACGGTAAAACTCACCTGTTTGATTGATCCATGCTACACAAATCGTGAAGTTGTTTAGTGCTTGAAAATGTAGGGCCCATCTCGAAAGAAAAGATGGATTCGGTTCTTCTTCTTCTGATAGGACCTGCACTAGGATAAGGGTTGGAGTGGAAAGTAGTGGTAGTAAAATTGGCAGGTCTTGAAGGAATGGGTGGACGTCTGCGAACTAAGTTGGGTGAAATTGCTAATTTTTCATCACTGCTGGGTGGGGAGGCGGTGTGGGTTGAATCTGGGCGCGGAGTCTCTGGCTGCGAGATCGACATAAATCTAAGTAATGAAAATTTAAGGTTGCGGTTTCAGAACAATTAATGAGCGAAAAAAAATTAAGGGGAAGACATGATTTCACTCTAGACTCGCGTGTGAAGGGAACATGAGAGAAAGAAGACTTACCCTTGCTGTAAAGGTGGTGAAACAGGCAAGACAGGTTTGGCTGGGTTTTTACTGTTTAAAGTTTGTTCGCTTGATTGAGGGCTTGAGTATTCGGCATTGTAAGAATAAGGTAAAGGCATGTAGTTGGTCATTAGAAGGTGAAAAGTCGAAGGACCACTTTGTTTCTTTACTGAGTCAAAGAAAGTAGAAAAAATAAAAAAATATAAAAGGGAAGAGAAAGAGAGAAAATTGTAAATAAGTAGTAAAAAGCAAACCTTAACCGGGAAAAAAAAAAACTTTTTTTTTCTCTTTCAAAAACGCGCACTTGTTTTCTATAATATTCAAGCCAAAAATATCTATTTCTATTGAGTTTGAAGAACACATGACAACCACTTTACTTTTCTATTAGTATCACAGTAACATTTATACCCTCCATTCTTTTGCAAAAACATAATACAAGCGCACGGTTGATTTTTACGATATCATACATAAACTCACATAAAAAAAGTAGTGGGATTATGGGCAAACTAATGTCGTCATAATAGAGGCATGACTTTAGGGCTAATCAAACAAAGCCATTTATACTTTTTATAATGTAAGCTAAACATCTACTAGTGGCGTGTTGCTCTATTGTTCTAGGCTGCATAATAGTATACTTTTACTACCTTCGATTTGAGCTTATTTTTTGCTTTTTACTAAAATTTCAGCCTACTTTTCCTTGTCACTTCTCTTATTATGTTTAGCTCTGAATAATAGTTGAGGAACAATAAAGATAGTAGACACGTGGGTAGTTACTAGAATCTGTTTAACTTCTTTTGATAATTTCAGGCCTTGGGAAAATCAGAGTACAATGTTGTATTACCAAATCAACCGTGTGCATTCCACAGGGAAATGATTGGACCTTTTTAGTTGGTAATAAATGCCTTTTTTAGTATTTTGACAGTGTGGTAAGCTAAACAAGTATTTTAAAGGAATCAGAACCCTGATTACCTACTGCTGGTCTTAAATAGTACAATGCAGCATATTACAGCATCTGCAGAATTCTGCACATTGAAACATGCAATGGATTCGATACACAAACTGATCTTATGCGTATAAAACAGGTTCTCAACATGCACTTTAATAACTTTATTATTCGAAGATTCTTTTTATTTTTAGAAGACCACCATCATCAACGTAAGAATAATATACTCTTAATGTGACACAAATTCTCATCACTGCATTATAAAATAATATTCATTTGGTTGTTCATACTACCATGGGTGTCACAAGAACCAGAGACTATAGGTTTTCCATACGATGAGTTGAAACTCAAGTAAAATACAATGTATTTAGTTTCCTTTAAAACGATGTGAATAGTTCATGAAATACCTACGATTAAAAAATAATCCACATGTGTATAATAACCGTCATTCTATATGTTCCTGATTTAAGACTAGACACCCAATTGAAAAAATCATACGTATCAATGGCTTTGTCTTCATTTTTACGTCGAAACATTATACCCAATTTTAAGTGTATCACCAAACTTCATGTATATTTTAGGCGCAGCTACCAAGGAAAGTATAAGCCGCAAGTGCAAAAATTCCTCTTTAAGAATAGGTACATATCCGTGGAGACAATGTAGGTTTTTTCTCAACGACTAGTAAGCACTTACCTTTTTACAATACAGGTACATGCAAGAAGTTGAAATTCAGTTCTCGGTATTTGAATTAAGTAAAACATTCGCAAAGGCCGTGGATGTATGGGATTTTCAAGCAGCTTTTAATGGAAATCGAGTATCATTAGACAAGTACATATAAGAAAGAATATTCATATTTATGCAGAGGCAAAGGTCTGTGATCTACAATCAAAGTGGTTTCTTCATTGACTTAGCTACACTTGAATGAGAGTTCAACTTACCCTATCCTAATTTATGTAATTTGGTATGTATGTAGGGAGAATTCAAAGTTAATTGTTGTCCTATCATATAACAACAGCAGCGTCAAAAACCACTGTCTTGGTCATGTTTATATATTAATTTATTTTATAATACATGTAAACAAAAATATGAATTTAAACAAATTTATCAAATGTGCATTCACTCTAATGCATATAAATACTGGAAAAAGACACGTTACGAATATTCTTTTGGGTGAACGTCCATTATACTTATCCTTCAACCGCTCATATCATAAATACTGCAATCAAAAATGAATTATAACAGCTTAAATAGCAGCCTGTCAAGAGAACATAAGAGCTCCGTAAGAATAAGCAAAAACGGCTTTTTAGCAATCACACCGCCAACCTCAAAAAAAGAGAATCTCATACATGACAGTAGTCCTAAATATAGCCTGTTCGAATCACCATCACCTTCACAGTTCTGGCTAAGGAGCGCGTTACAGCAAGGCACTCCATTATTAAGAAAGCATTCAGTTTCAGTAGATGGATCAGACTCACTTTTTGCGCACATGAAATACAAAAACAACAGCACAGACTTTCGGCGCCGTGCATCTCTTCCCAATAATTCCTTTTTTATGATGTCGTCTTACTCATGCTCGGTATGCATTTTACCTTTTTGCTTCAATGATCATTTCTTACAGACAGGTTGTGCCCACCTTATTTGCAAAAACTGCTCGAGTTCAAATCCATCATCGTGTCCTTTGTGCCTGACTAGAAACTGCGTTGTATGGTCAAGTAGTACATAGGAGACATACGCTCAATAGTACTTACATGTTTTTTTTTTTTTTAATTATGTAGTCTGTTTCGTCTTCACTTGTAAAAAAAGAAACATATCACCCTCCTAGCAGTCAAAGTAATAGAGAATTTAACTCGTATGGGGTTCCAATCAGAGACCACTCCTCAAATTTATCCCCAGATTTAATCTACCTAGAAGAAGAGGACGAGAGTTTCTACATTGGTGATCTCCTATCATCAAGATCGCTCGAGTCTTCTTTTACAATCAGTCAGGTAAAGGATCCAATGTGTTGTGTGAAATTATCTAATGTTAGTAAGAAGATGTAAACTTGATAGAATACACCTTGGAATTTCAAAGCTAATACTCTTCGCTTAAACAGATACCATTTGATGTATCGCAAAAGGACATAAAATTGTTTTTTGGAGACCAGGTAGAGCTACCATGCTCCACTTCACACGCTCAGTCAATTCATGTAAGTTAACATGAGATATAAGCGAGCTCCTCACTTATAGAGAGTATATACATATAATAGATTATGATGGATCGCGTGACCGGGAAAACCCAACCACATTGCTATGTCGAATTTGCTTCAGTACACCAAGCCCTGAGAGCAATTCAGTATGGAAATAAGAGACCAATAAAGGGAAGAATTATCAATATTAGTTTTTGCCCAATGGACGAATTACTTTCCTCCACTTTCCCGAGCTGGATAACCGGGTTTACTAATTCCAAAGCAAATCAGGTTTTGTCCCAAAACTCCCCAAATAGCTATTTCATAACGCGTGATGAAGTTAAATCTCTTTTAATAATTTGTAAGAACTATAAAGTACGTATAGATCTGATGAAAAGAGAAGTAAAGGCACCAATTGTAAAACATTTATAGCTCCACTTTTCTAGAAAGTGCGCCGAAAGACCTTTTGAAAATATCATCACTATCGTTACAAAATATCCCTGGGAACAACACAATTTAGTTTCATCATCTTCTCAACAAGAAGAAATATTTAATCTATTAAAGCTATCAATTGGTACAACAGACAATATACGAGCTCATCATTTTTGACTGTCAACTAATCCTCGATGTTATTTCACGTACAGATACGTTAAAGATTCATTTGGCAAAAGAGTTTATTCAGATAGATCGTTCACTGCTGGACAGAATGGTCAACGCAGGCATACTTTGTCCGGGATTTACCGATTCACAAAAATCTATTTTGCTCCAAACAGCTGATAAACTATTGTGTCCTGCTGATTTCAAGTCACTTGCGCTATGGAATTACCAAGAGCAAAGCAAACAAGGTAATTTACAATCACGTAAACAACAACACTCCATAGATGAGAGCTATATGTATTTCAACCTTCCTCATCGCTTGATAGCGACTCCCCATTAAGCTATTTTTTCAGCCACAAACTTGATAATTAAAGCACTTACTTTTATTCAAATTTTATACCTACCAGAAAAAGCTTATTACCTTCTACATATTATGTAGTGCAACAATTTAAGGTTTAAAATAAAGTGAAATATCTTGATATATCGCATTTCAGGATTAAACAGCGTTTTTTTTTCTCATCACGACAAAAAGTGTGTACGTAACGTACACACTCTGGACAGAATGGTCAACGCAGGCATACTTTGTCCGGGATTTACCGATTCACAAAAATCTATTTTGCTCCAAACAGCTGATAAACTATTGTGTCCTGCTGATTTCAAGTCACTTGCGCTATGGAATTACCAAGAGCAAAGCAAACAAGGTAATTTACAATCACGTAAACAACAACACTCCATAGATGAGAGCTATATGTATTTCAACCTTCCTCATCGCTTGATAGCGACTCCCCATTAAGCTATTTTTTCAGCCACAAACTTGATAATTAAAGCACTTACTTTTATTCAAATTTTATACCTACCAGAAAAAGCTTATTACCTTCTACATATTATGTAGTGCAACAATTTAAGGTTTAAAATAAAGTGAAATATCTTGATATATCGCATTTCAGGATTAAACAGCGTTTTTTTTTTACTCATCACGACAAAAAAAAAACGAAAAGTTTATGCTTTGCTCAATTCTGTTGGCTTACATATTTATTGAAGGAATATAAAGTCATCAAAGCAGAGGATAGACCAGTTCCTCTTTATGTGCCACCAAAGCAAGGCTCTGAGATTTTTGTCACCCCCTGAATACCCAAGAGATGATATACGAAGTAATAGATCCGATGACTATTCTATCAATGGATATGCAGTGTACACTATATAGTAATTCACGTCTGCATCATTGTAAGTGGCAGCATTTTTCGAGGATGATTTGTAGTTTTGCGGTGTGGTGTACTCACCTGTTGACTATACGTTGAAAACGATATGAAGTAGTTAAATGTCTTGAGCATGCATGTATTTAGTAAAGTGTGTGAAAACTGAAGAGAGCGCAAGCATTTGATACTTAATTTGCTGTCAGAACTTGATATATTTGCTGTGAATATTGCTTGTGATATTTCCTACATATAAAAAGAAATTTTAAAGAGTAGCTCCGTTTTTCACTTTTCTTTCAGTTTCCAATGAATATCTGTTCACTCTTCCGAATATGACTGACACGATTGATATAAGCTACCTGTAACTCCCAATGATGGTGGTTTCTGTCTGCAACAAACTGGTAATGCTCATGTTTTCTTTCATTACAGTTTCTAGAGTCCTCCTAGTGGTGCGTCATCGGTGTCGTCAGACTTGTTTGTTGCTTCCACTTCTTTGGTGTCAGTTGCACTGTCTTGTTTGTGAGTAGCGTTTGTGGTGGTGATACCTCTTTTAAGAGGTATGCTAATGTCTTGAAAAATGTTGTTCCACACAAAAGCTCACACAGTTTTTATCGTAGTTCTGTGTCACTTTCCTCAAAAATCAACGTTATAAATCGTACACTTTTTTTGGAGTGAATTGTGGCCGGCGGATTGGCAAGTTTGCTGCAGGTGCAAGCTATGAGCCCCCAAAGAATAAAGATCGAAAATGCTTCCACAGGGCTCGTCTGCTATATTATGTTAGAAAATATCAAAAAATTCTACCAATGTTGAATTCTGGAATACCACTGTTGCGGAATTACGGAAGGAAAACATGAGAAGAATAGAAATTGAGGTAAATATTTACAATAAAATTAGAAAATTGAAATCGTTTATCTGATATTTTCTGCGAAGTAAAGGTTGCTAATCTTTCATGATGGATTTTGACGTTGGGCTTATAATTTGTATTTTAGAACAAACATCTAATAAGAGAAAGGAAAGCCTAAGAAGCAATGAACATCATAAATCTAAAAAGCAAATGATTAAGTCTACTCTTGATATCGGCTCTCTCGTAAATATCTATAATACAAGATCTACGTTAGACTGTATAATAATTTGTTAAATATAGTCCGAAATTGACGGTGCATTCCTCCAGCAAAACGAATTATCTGCGGGCACAATCGTCAAAAGAAGAGCAGTGGAATCAATCAAAGAAGGCATCTCTACTAAGTAGCTCTAGAGACTATAAAATAATGACGTTTGTATCATAGAGCTTGAATGAAGTACCCAATTTGTTGCTTGAACTTTTTTCAAAAATTACAGGAATGGATTGTCATCGATACTTGACATATGTGATATCACTGAAAGCTCGCAAAAATCCCTCTTCAAGGAGGCTGAATGGGATTATCTCGTTATTTATTATACCAAGAAATATGCTATTGATTTATCCTCGGTTTATGATATTGTTATATCATCCTGGAAAATGGTGGTGCATGTGAGTGAAAGCAATATGTAAAAGTTTGAGAGAATTTATGCTAATCTGTTTTCTTTCTTTCTTTCTTCCCGTATTTCCCTCCTGTACAGAACATCAAAACAACTGGAGACATTGACTTTGGATTTTGATATCTATATCAAATTTACGCGAAGCATTTGAAGAAACAGCACTTTTTCTGTTCAAGTGACGGAAGACGCAGTTGTACTCTCAACTACCTGGAGCATCAAGAATAATAGGCTTTAAGATTGATATAAGACTTCGTTTCCGATATAACAATCAAGACATTGATCTTTGTGCTAGAGAAATTGCTAGCCATGATAATGATACCAAGATTATTGACGATGAAGGAAAGCTGAGTCGAGAGGCCAAGGATATCCTGGATAATTTGAATTCTTTAGTTTCTCCTGAAAATTCAACTGTAACTATAGGCTGGTCGCTTTAAATTGCTGGTGCGTCCTGTTTAACAGCGGAATTTATTTGGATACTTGTGGGCTCTGCGTTTGGGTTCCTCAATCCTTTCTCTGTATCCCCTCTTCTATCACTGATCTCGACAATTCTAATGATGTCTTGGCTAAGCTTTCGACTTTCGGAAAATCGATTTGCAAGACCGCCGACATTGTCAGCAAGTACTGCGTCGAGACTGCCTTGGGTAGAGCAAATTCTGATAAATCAAACCCGGACCCACGAATATTTTGAGCCCGAGATCCATATAATACTGCTCCCTCTCACGCTGCTCCGGTGTTGCCTGCTTTTTTTTTCGGTTGTGCTCTACCTCGTTCCATTATGGGTAATTTAATAAGGCCCTCTCAGGAAGAAAGCCAGGTTGAAAATTCTGTCTATAAGGGCAATACTTTTGATGAAAATGGCGGGACGTTTGCTGGTGACCACTTGTACAACTCCCTCACCTATAAGAAGGTGAAGAGCTCACTCTATGAGGAAGCAAGTGATGATGAATAATTTTAGTTATTGCAAGACCGCCGACATTGTCAGCAAGTACTGCGTCGAGACTGCCTTGGGTAGAGCAAATTCTGATAAATCAAACCCGGACCCACGAATATTTTGAGCCCGAGATCCATATAATACTGCTCCCTCTCACGCTGCTCCGGTGTTGCCTGCTTTTTTTTTCGGTTGTGCTCTACCTCGTTCCATTATGGGTAATTTAATAAGGCCCTCTCAGGAAGAAAGCCAGGTTGAAAATTCTGTCTATAAGGGCAATACTTTTGATGAAAATGGCGGGACGTTTGCTGGTGACCACTTGTACAACTCCCTCACCTATAAGAAGGTGAAGAGCTCACTCTATGAGGAAGCAAGTGATGATGAATAATTTTAGTTATAAATAAACTGGCTATATACTTTTTGAAGTTCAATGGTTTGATATTCAAATAATGTTAATATTTCTGAAAGTAAACTACCGGGTTTCATTGTCTTTTTCGCACAAATACGTTTAAGTTATTAAACGGTAATATGCAAACTTCATTTAATCCACCTGTAAGCACCACACTCTCCATAGTCGTTAGAATGCCAAGTTGAGTAGTAGACTTGAGGTATAATCAGCTGCAAGAACGAATATTATTTTTGCCAGGCGACTTTGGACAAAATAGAGCCTTTCTCTGGCTGACGAATTCGGATTTGAGCGTATAGGACTAGCTGTTCCGAAATTGGTAACTAAATAAAGCCCTTGAAAATCCGCGGTATCACAATTAGTTTTTTCGGCTTATAATAGATCTGGGGATAATTGCTTTGTTTGTCCGTGAGGGACGTGTTCTCCATTGAATGGCCTTCATTTTACGCTGCCAGTAATGCATGCTCACCCCGCTTTAATGGAAACTCAGCTGTATGTTAGTGGGTACTGCTTTTCTTTTTTTTTTTTCATTCGCGCAAGAGTCGCGATTCGAATTAATGATTTTGCTGTGTTGGTAAAACCGTGTCTGGATTTTTTTCTGGACCTCTCTATCGTATTTGCTTCCAAATGTCCACTCAAAATATTACGCAATTTTCATGTAAGAGATTGAACTTTTATATTTTTGACAATGAACAATCTCTCTGTATAACAGTCGTCTAAATGCAGCCTTTTCTTTATTCCTGTGTAGTTCGTTCTCAAAAGGAGTTGACCGTTTGGAATGGTTACCCTGAGTTCAAGGCTGTCAATAATTTTGAAAAGTAAATCGATCGCTTCAATCAAGTAACAGAACTGGAATAAACTAAACCTCATTTTTTTAAATTAGGCCCGAAGTGACAACTCGTATGTTTCACTACAGCAAATACGGTCAAGTATACGCCTACTTGACCAGTCAGAGGTGAATATATACAAAAAGTCTTTTGGCATCGAATAGCCCACTCATCTTATATAACTATAGTGTCAAGGTATTTGATGCCACCACTTTGGAGCAATTTTGTGTGATTGAAAGAGCCAATGTTGTTGACTTTTGGCTTTCTCCCCAAGGTAGCTACTTGGCTACTTGGGAACGTCCCAGTAAGTATTTGATCCTCATATGTTATGATATTCTTTGTCTCGTCCTAAACTGAAATCTGAGCGTAGCTAAGCTTGAAAACGGTGCCGGCAGTAATAACCTCACTATTTGGGATGCCAAGACTGGTGAGGAGATCGCTGCTTTCTCCCAAAAGGCTCAAACCAACAGCAACTTCCAATGGACTGATGATGAAAAGTACTGTGCTCGTATGGTAACTGGTGAAATTCAATTCTGGGAGAGCAAAAACGTTGGAAAGGGTATGTAAATTTGAAAAAGATCAACGATATAAAAAAGGGGGATCACATATTGACGCATTTATTCAGCCGTCTGGTCAAGACTTAAGCTCGAAGGTGTTGCTCAATTTTCTTTGAGTCCCGGTAAATCCCCCGCAGTTGCTGTATTTATTCCTGAGAAGAATGTAAGTAATTTATTGTCTCAAAGCGGGAAAATGGAAAAGGGATGTTGATACGAGTGGGAATTCATTGTAGGGCGCACCTGCTATTGTCCGTATGTTCAGTATTCCCAACTTCAAGACTGCTCTTTCCAACAAGACATTTTACAAGGCCGATAGCGTGACAATGTATTGGAATAAATTGGGTACCAATTTGATCGTTTTGACATCAACCGATGTTGACAAGTCCAACAAATCATACTATGGTGAGACTAATTTGTACTATCTCGCTGTGGCTGGTAACTTTGATTGTCGTGTTGCTCTTGACAAAGAAGGTCCTGTTCACGATGTCACCTGGGGCCCTGATTCCAAGGAATTCGTTGTATGTTATGGTTCTATGCCCGCAAAGACTACTTTGTTCGACCATCGTGCAGCTCCCGTATTTGATTTCGGTATCAATCCTCGTAACTTTATTTCATACAGTCCCCAAGGTCGTACCATCTGTATTGCCGGTTTTGGTAATTTAAACGGTACTGTTGATTTCTGGGACAGAAAGACCTTGAAGAAGGTGAATACTTTTGCTGCTTCAAATGCTTCTCATTGTGAGTGGTCTCCTTGTGGAAGATACCTTTTAACTGCTACTTTGACTCCTCGTCTTCGTGTTGATAACGGTTTCAAGTTATGGCATCACTCTGGTACATTGGTTTATGAAGAAGCTGTTGATGAACTCTATCAAATTGGTTTCCGCCCTGAACCTGCTACTCGTTATCCCATGCGTGCCATGTCTCCTCCTCCCACCCCCATTAAAGTACTTCCTACTAAGGGTAGTGGTGCCACTGCTAGTGCTGCTCCTGCCGGCGCTTACAGACCTCCTCATCTCAGAGGAAGTGCTACATCCATGACTCTTTCAGAAAGAGCTGCTGCCCTTGATGGTATTGGTAAAGCTCCTACTACTCAACGCAGAGTCGTTGGTGGTAAGAACCCCAAGAACGGTAACGGTAATAAAAAGGAAGTCCCTTCTCCTAAACCCCAACCTCAACAACCTGCAATCAATGCCGAAGAAAAGGCAAAGAAGGTCCGTAACCTCGAAAAGAAGTTAAGACAAATTAAAGAATTAAAGGAAAAGATGGGTAAGGGTGAAGAATTAGCTCCCGCACAACAACAAAAGGTTGCATCTGAAGTGTCTGTTATGAGAGAACTTGCTAACCTTCAACTTAATTAACGTATACACAAAATAAAATAAAGTAAATTATAAATACACTAATTTATTGTAAAAGTATATAAGATGTTAGATAGTAAGAAAAAGTGTAGTAGTAGGGAATAGATGTAATTGTATATGTATAAAGTATTAAAAATTTCCAAGTTCATGCAAAATTGTATGGTAAATGTGACGATATGTCTTATCGTCTTTCTCCTCTGCTTCAATCACCTTGATGCCTAATCTGCCACCAGCCCATCTTGCTTGGTATACCATTAAGGTAAAAGTAATGACTTCGTCGACAAGACCTTCGTCCTCCACATAATCTGCGATAGCAGCAGTATGAGCTGCCATTGAAAATCTGTGCCAGTCCGATAATTCACATTTCAAAGTGTAAGGTTCGTGAGGCGAGGGTATATAACGAATACCCAACTTCAACAACACTTGCTGAATATTCTTCATCATATCAGTTGTTGTCATTTTAAATAAATGTCTTCTATTGAAGTTGAACAAACTCTTGGGATGTGTACTCATCTTTGGCACTTGCTGTTGTTGCAGTTTGATATTTGCCAATCCTTCTTCAATAAATCTACCTCCGCTTTGATTTGAAGATGAGGAGGGTGCTGAGGATCCATATTTATTAAAATCTTCTTCTTCTAGTCCACTTGTTGAATGAGCAGAAGTAGTGGAGGATGTTGCAGGTTTTTTCGTTTGTTGACGATATCTTCTATCTGTTAATGAATGAGATCTCAACAAATGAATCGTCTTCTTCTTGAGAGAAGAAGAATAACTCAACTCAGGAGATCCTGATCTAGGTTGTTGTTGCTGTTGTTGTTGCTGCTGCTGTTGCTGTTGATATTGTTGTTGATATTGTTGTTGGTATTGTTGTTGCTGGGTAGCCAACGGTAAAGAATCTCTACTCTTGTATTGTTGATTGTATTGGTGGTGATGATCGACCACGTTAAATGTATCTTCGTGTTGTTGCTGTTGCTGTTGTTGATGCTTGGCAGACGAAGGCAGCATAGCACCTAATCGTTTAGCTGCACTTCTGCTTCTTTGTAAAATATTTGTGCCACCTGATCTCAAGCTATTTGAACGCTTTGGGGTATTTGTTGTATTTACGTTAGGAGCTGCCCAATCTGTATTTTCGTTTGTTGTGGCGTCCTTGAACAAGTTTCGCGTATGGGAAGGAGGAACACGTTCAGTTTTTCTTCTTCTGATATCAGAATAGTTTGAAGAAGAGGATGATTTCGTGGTGAGAGAGGTACTAGCTGATCTTCCTAATTGGACGGGTGATTGATAACCTCCGCTTTCAAGTAGACGTATTTTTTCGTCGAATTCCCGTCGTTCTTTTACCAAACAGTAAATGGAAACAAGAGGGTCGTACATGGCTGGTAAAGATTGAGGGTCGTCTTTTTTAGATGCAAGGGTGTTATTGGGGGAATTTGTTCTTCGAATGGATATCGTTCTACGCCATCGACTGAGAGAATTGGTATTATTTTCATTGGGTGAGGTTGTGGCAGTTTGATTGGTATTGTTTTTTTGTTGCTGTTGTTGATAAAGTTGGTAATTCTGATCAACTTGAGCTGCAGCATATTGGTATTCTGGTGAGGATATAATTCTTTGCAATTTCGTTTCAATTTCCAATGGTGAGCCGAGGCCAAAGCCTCGCATACCTCCAACTATACTGGGATCAATAAATTTGAGAGGTTGTCTGTGTGGTAAATGATTGAATACAGGTTCGTCATAGCCTTTGTTCATCCAGGGATGATGTATAACAAATGATAATGTTTCTCTTTTTAATGGATCCACCACAAGAATTTTGGATAATAAGTCCACGCAATCTATTTTCCTGCGTGAGTAAAATGTACACTGAACATGCATTGCATTGCAACTTACCTTTACTTAAATGGTCAGGATATTCCACCACACCAGCCTTGATTTTTTGATGGAGCGCAGGTAAACTTGTATCATCAAAGGGTACCCTTCCGCATACCAGCACATATAAAACCACGCCAAAACTCCATACATCAACCTCGGGACCAGTGTAGTTTCTGGCTTGTAATAATTCAGGTGCAGCAAAGTAAAGCGAACCACAAAAGGTATTTAACAGTCTGGAAGGTGAATAAATGTTGGAAAGTCCAAAATCGATAATTTTGAGCTCTTCGTTATTGGTGATAAGTATATTTTCAATTTTTAGATCTGTAATGGCAAAAAGGAATAGATGATACACATGGTTAAAATGGTATTTTTGAATGTCCGTTAGGCGATGATGACACCTTACCTCTATGTACAATGGAATTTCTATGGCAATAGTCTAGTGCAATTGTTAAATGGTTAGACTTGAAAATAAAAAAATGGAATGTTCACTTGTGTAAGTCCATACCTAAAGCACTCACAATTTGTCTCGCAAACTTTCTAGCCAACTTTTCTCGAAGTTTACCATGACTAATAATGTAATCAAGTAATTGTCCCCCTTCAATATATTCCAAAAACATGTAATAATGGTCACCGTGAACAACCCATTCTTTCAACTGACAAATGTTTGGGTGACGCAGTAAATGCATAATTGCCATTTCTCTTATAGTGCGTTGTTCTCTCTCCCTTGGCGTGTCTTTTGGATCTTTGTTTTTCGGTTCTTCAGGTTCTCCTCTATTTCCTCCACCACTTCCACCACCACCTCCTCCTGCGACTGAATTAAGATTTATTTTGGGCATAATTTTCACAGCATACTAAGAAAATAAGTATTCAATAACCCATTCTGCAATTAATTTTTCTATAGTGTTTTGTATTACCTGTTTATGGTCCCTGTCAGATAGACTTTCTGCTAATTTCACAGTACCCATACTACCTGAGCCGAGTGTCTTTTTATGAATGACATAGTTTCCAATATGTTGAATGTGATGACGACGTTGTGTTAGTGGTTGCTGATGTTGAAGTGAACGACTTCTTGTTGGGGTTTTTTGTTGAGAGGACTCCATAAATTGAATAGGCGCAGTAGAGTGCGAAGTTGCAGTAGCTGTAGTCATGACTATTTACTGACCCAAACTTGAAAAAAAAGAGAGGGAAAAGAAGAAAAAGAATAGGGATGTAAGCGTACACATCTCAACAGAAAATAGGGGAGTTGTTGGACCTTGTGTCATGGTTACACATGAAATTAAAAATAAATTTCACCAGTGGTTCACTTACAAAAAAACTTAATGCGGAAGCTTAATTTTATACAAACAACTGCACGTTCTGTTGATGATGACGGCCCAATCAAGACGTTTTGCATATTTCTATTGCCTAGTAATATTACTACCTATACTTAGTAGACTGGAGTAAGCGGACGTACACACTGTTGTGTTAGTGGTTGCTGATGTTGAAGTGAACGACTTCTTGTTGGGGTTTTTTGTTGAGAGGACTCCATAAATTGAATAGGCGCAGTAGAGTGCGAAGTTGCAGTAGCTGTAGTCATGACTATTTACTTGACCAAACTTGAAAAAAAAGAGAGGGAAAAGAAGAAAAAGAATAGGGATGTAAGCGTACACATCTCAACAGAAAATAGGGGAGTTGTTGGACCTTGTGTCATGGTTACACATGAAATTAAAAATAAATTTCACCAGTGGTTCACTTACAAAAAAACTTAATGCGGAAGCTTAATTTTATACAAACAACTGCACGTTCTGTTGATGATGACGGCCCAATCAAGACGTTTTGCATATTTCTATTGCCTAGTAATATTACTACCTATACTTAGTAGACTGGAGTAAGCGGCAAATGATCTCGTATCATACGTAATTTTTCGTGTGTGTATCTTTCGTGAACGCGACTGGATTATTATGCAGAATTTTAAAAAGTTGTCTTACAATGCTGATCTCCGCTCTAAACACTGATTTTTGATAATATAGTAATCACTTTGTTCATCCAACAATTGGCATTATGGGCAGTGGTTAATACCTATTCTATGTGATGAAGAGGCAAAATTGTTATGATGGTGAGGGTCAGGTGATGTGACTGCGTTTTGACTGCAGCGAATATATCAAAAAAAATATTTTACTCCTTCTTTCTCTTTCCTCTTCTACAACAAAAAATTTATTCACGTTTTGCATGCCCTAGTACCTCAGCCACGTTATGTGAGCAAGCAGGTGTAGTTGTATGTATTCACTTTTTTCAATAAACAGCTAGTCTGTTGAGGAAGTTCTTTCGTCTTCTAGTTAGGCTCATTTACCCGCGGATGAGTTAAGGGTCGTTACGGTGTAGGTATCTAATCTTCCAAATGCAGTTGGAACTTAGTACGGGTTACTGTACTTAAGACCTGACATTTGTTAAAGAAGGTGGCGTTAAAGAATAAGAATACTTATATCTTGTCATTCCAGTAGGGAAACAGCAATTAGTAACTAGTAGATGTTGGAGTACTTTACTGGTTGGGTTTGCAACATACACTTTTGAATACTTGCTGGGATTTGGTCACCCGCGAGGCATCCTAGAGGGTAGGCGTACCGTTGATCAACCTGCTATTAAAATCTTCGGTGACGGGTCTTACCTCGCAGGCTCGCGGCTAGAATTGTTTCTGGTGACATGAGACTTTATACGTATGGGGGTTGTGATGAGTCTTTACACAGTATCCCGGAGAGCAAGATTTGAATAAGTGTAAGCGACGTCGTAGCTCTGATTTGATAGATTTATTTGGTCAGTGTTGCATTGTCGCAGATAAAACATAGGCGCGTTCCACTCGCTCTATTATGGAGAAAGAGGGGACTTGAGCCTCTGATAATATATAGTCTAATTTTGATATCTTGATATCACTTTTTAATACAAGCAATTTTTTTTTTTAATAAATTTAAACTCTCACTATAAAAATCATTCACTGCAATGCTACTTCCAAATGAGGGTCTATGTCTGGTTTTTGCACATGTACGTCCAGTCTTTGTTCCCGTACTCCCTAAATATAGAGACAGAAAGGGTTTGATTGGTTCCAAGTATCACAAAAGGCTACATAACTTCAGATCACGTAAAGACCAATAACATTCATTGGAGATACAAGATTAACTTTTTACATCAATTTCCTTTTTTTGATTTACTATGGTACAAAAATTTTTATTCACGCATATTATTATTATATATATAAAAAGAAAATCATATAACGCGTGCCTATATATTTCCACTTTATACTTAATGGCTGATTGAAGAGGATGAAGGAAAATCGTCGAGTATGACAGATTTTTGAAACCCAATACATTCTAAATGCCGCTTTACAAAGGCACAAGTTGGTATGACCAAGGTTCCAGACTCTTTTGCCCAATTCAGACATTCTTTTACCAATTTGTCTCCCAAACCTTGGTGTCGGTAAGCAATTGGTATTTCCTAAATATAAAATGAGTCTATCTTTCATTGAATACAATGAAATGAGGTGAAACTTACGATATGATAGACTTCAATTACATTTTTAACTGTTGTAGGCAGGTAACAAATAGCAGCTAAAGGCAGAAAACAAGTACATGAGAAGGACTGTAAAAAAGTACGATTTAAAAAAAATATTTTTCACCTTTTGTTCCCTTGGTATCTAATTTAATATAAAACATACATAGTTCTATATCGTGAATGATGTCTTGCTGTGGTTGATCTTTTTTATGTGTTGCAGACGCTGAAAGCATTTGTTTCGTATTTCCAGTAAAAAATAATTTTGAGAATGGTGGTAGGATAGAAGTAGATTTTAATCGATGTCCAAAACTGTATTGAAGTGGTAAAAAGGAGAAAGTAGAGAGGTTATTGTTATCAATTATATTTTCATTTCCTTCTGTAAGTTGCTGTTGCTGTTGTTGCTGTAATTGTTCTTGTTGTTGTTGCTTTTGTGCGGTCGTTGTCATCACTGGATTTTATTACTTGAGCTTTTAATTTGCCCTCCTTTTTCGTTCCTTTTTTTTCCCTTTTATTTATTACAGTGTGTATATAAAAAAAATATAAAAAAAAATAATTAGGAAAAAGGGAAAAGGATAAATAAAAAGCACGGGAAAGAAAAAGATAAATACTTGTGTGTGTATTTTTTTTTTTTTTTTTTTTTTTTAACGGTATTTTTTGTATATTTTATTATATCGAACAACGACAAGAGAATTTACCAAGATAGTAACAAACAGCCATTAATAAAATAAGAAAGGAGAATTGATGTCCAGTGAATGCTAATTCTTCACCGAATGCAATGATATGGCTATTTCTTCTATGTATTTCCACCTAAAGAAACAGAGTGTATTATTACAACTTGGCCATTTGTACTACATCAGATTGAGCCCCATGGCTCACATTACTTTACCTTGTCGTTGCCTTCTTTTTCCTCTTTCTCCATTGTTTGTTCACTTGTAGGCTCCATGTGATGGACTATGTGAGGGAACAAGGAACGAAACGATTAGTTATTAAGCTATCTTAATTAGAACATGACAAAAAGTGTACCTGAATTTGTGGTGGTAGTAACGTGTTGATCTTGTTCAAAATTGGTTACTGCAGTTTTCTCAATCTTTTTTACAACATCAACTTCCGCACAGACCTCACTACTACCACCACCACCACCTCCTTCTGTTTCTAATAATGGAGTTCCATTCCAACTAAACAACGGTTTGCCTCCGGGAGAACAATCGCGATTCTGTCTAATTAACACACCAATGGTCTGGCCGTCCATATCTTCTTTTTCGGTATAAATTCTGAACCCCATTCCATCCGGTCTCATTTCCACTCGGATGCCAAACTCCGGCTGTGTTTCAACACTGTAGCCAAAGGGGTACATACTGAGGTGGGTCCGCAGATCTGTACACCACATGGACTGGATCACTGTAGTACTATTCCTACTACGGTATTGTCTTGCCGAAGGTGAGTGCTTTGCAATATACTCAATTTGATATTGTTTTTCTTTGTCGTCGAAAGCCTCCAATGTCACTTTACCGGCTACTCTGCGGATATAGGGGGGACACCCATTTTGTCTCAGGTAATTCTGAATTCGATCTACACAAGAGGGTATTTCTGTGGTCAAAAGACGAGCAATGGAGGGAGGGAGTGGGGTGGTTCCTCCCATATCCATATGAGCAATGAATGTGGTTTTTACACCGATCAATCGCTTTTGCTGCGGCGATCTCAAAGGCTCCAGCATCCAACCATAGGTCATGAATGACCCGCGGATATGGTGAGATGCAGAGGGTGGAATTAACTCGTCATTGACACTGGTGGATGCGACATAAATAGTTCCATTGCTCACATTACTTTCGATGCATGTTAAAATAGAAAAATCTCTGCTTTGGATGGGAAATATGCTCTTCATTTGCATATAGACGAGATACTCTTTTTGTGAAAATCGTTCCACAACATGTCCATCTTCAAAGTAATCGTCCCCTAATACGTAAACAATATCAATTAAATGCATGATTTACATTTTATGTATACGCAATGTATATATAAAACACTTACACACTTTACGAGCTCCAAAACATTGAATAATGGAGCATATTTGCTCAGGTGTCCATGACCCATAAAAGGTAGAGTCACTGCGTAAAACAGGTAATGTGCTGGTGCCATTTTCCAATGACTTGGAATAGAGTTTGGTTCGATTGTTTTTCTCTCCAATGAGCTTCCATTCGTTTATATCGCTATGAGCATAAAACTTTAATTGATCCATGCATTCCTTACGTTCATTTCGATGTCTACTGGAAGGATAAAGTTTTGTTCCTGCTACTGCTTTACTAATTTGGTGATGTTTCGTGTTGGGTTTGGGTAAAGTTAGCGGTGGAGGTGTTTCATGAATAGGTGATAAAGAATGTTGTTGTTGTTGTTGTTGTTGTGATTGCGGGTGACGGTAGGAATGAGAAGGTACAAGAGGTGGTAAACTCGTATCGAGTTGAAGTTGCTGTTGTTGTTGTTGTTGATGTTGTCCTTCTTCTGTTTCATAAGAAGATCTAGCAGAGGAGGAAGCGGAAGAGGTATAAGCTGAGCTACTCATAGGAGAAGAAGAACGTTGATTTATATCATCAGCAAAAGTAATATGCTTTGTTTGGCTAAATGATGATAAAGAGGATATACGTGGTGGGGGATTGGATAGTATGATATTGTTGATTTTCTTGTTATTAGTCTCGAGTAAATCTATGGAAGACGATGGGCCCAAAGTAGGCGATGCTTGCTGCTGTAATATTTCGCTACTTTGGGAGGATATAAAGTCGTGCTGTTGAAGAATGCTTCTAAGATAAATATGTAATTAATATAAGCGTATATATTGGATTAGTTTGTATATATGTACGTACGGTGGGAGTTGTTGTCTATTATTATTGCTATTAAGATGAGAGGTATTGGTGGATAATGTGGATATACTTGCAGATTGAGGAGATGGTTTTAGTTGTTGTAGTCGAAGTCTGTCTGCTTTCTTTTTAAGATAGTTATCAATTGAGGCAATAATTAATGGTTTTCTCGCCAAGGATTTTTTTGTTAAACCCGGTATCCATCCTTTAACGTTCTCTTGTGTGATATAAGTCACTTTGGTTGATACGGGAGAAGTAGGTAATTGTTTCAAAACCCAACCTTGAAGCTATTGTGTACATACGTATTTAGTATCACTCTCTCTTTCTCTTGAATGAATCGTTGCACACAAAAATACCTTTATTTGGTGTCGATTTCTATTTGACGTTTTAGGTATTTTTGGGGTGTCAACACTGGTACATGCAAATAAAATTTCACCGTCAAATGAACATTCTATCTTTTCTACCAAAGTCAAATCGTATGCTCTACACAAGTATGTAGTCACCAAGTTAATATCCAAAAACAGTTATTTTAAATTGATAATGCACTCCTACTTTGATGTGGTGGTTGATTTATAAGATTCATATGTCAGCGAAGTTGTGTCGTTTAAATTTTCAATCAAATTGCCTTCTTCGAATCTAATCGGATAAAATTACTAAGTACACTCCAACTGATCTTTCTCCAAGTTTACTTACTGTTCGTCCCATAGTTTTCTCATACCAATGACATAAAATATAGACTGGGGAGTGAAGCCCTGAATGATTAATTCACCGCGAAATAATGCAGTTTTATCCACATTATTTTGAAACATGTACACAGTAGTACCGCTTTTATGTTTCAACACTTTTTTCCACTGACTACCTTCGTTCATGTGATGCCTGATAGATATGACAGCTGCGTCTGCTAAGCTTGTATAATAGCTGCTCGAGATAGTATCTTCTAGCTGTTGTTGCTGTTGGGGTATGTTGTGGATATCGCCTAGATTGTTTAGCATTTGATTCATATCGTCGTCGTCATCGCTAAAGATATAATTTGTTGGTCTTCGCTGTTGTTCTACGTCAGATTCTGGTTCGGTTGTGGCAATGCCACTGTCTCTGTCCAAGTAATTTAGTTTTGACATTAGGTCGTTTTCCTCATGATGCTTTTTCCGAATCTTGTTGTACATTGGATTCGAATTGCAGAAAAGATAATAATATAAAGTAAAGAACACAAGTAATATTAAAAAGAATTATCATCAGCTCTAATTAGAAAACAAGCACTTGTTATATTACAGTGTAACAGCTGTTAGATTTCTCTCTAACATCACTTAATTATTCTCGCCTCTCTTTTCTGTGCATATTTGGACTTTTTAGCTTGGAAAGAAGGAAGCAATGATTCTTATTTTCTGAACGATTCTTTTCGTTCTTGGCGTGCCTTTCTCTCTCTCTCTTTTAAACACTATTGTTTTCCCAAAAAGAATACACTGCAATGATATGTAGAATCATTTTTATCACTGCTACACGTTTTACAGTGCTTTTTTTACTTTTTAGATAATGTTACGCAAAATGTTTTCTGTCAATTTAAACTCCAAACCGTGTCATTCTCTACTTGCAAACTGAACACGTATTTAATTTAGTTTTGAGCTAAAAAAAAAACAAAGCTTACACGTAGTTACAGTAATAAAACAACAGGCGGCAACAACGCAGTGAAAGCAGGAAGAAGCGGGAATAACTCAGATATCCAAACAAACTATTTTGATCGACACGATGGTAATTATCATTGGTCAAAGATTTGTATTTAAAGATATATATTAAACTAAATTTTCAAAACCAACTCCCCTTTTCTTTCAACTCACCACCCAACAATATAACCTTAAAAATGTCTCCAGCTGCTTTTGCCGATCGTCAACATCCTGATACCATCGTTCTCTTTGACGTTGACGGTACCTTGACTCCCGCCCGTAACGTAAGTAGATCCCTTGAACTTTTCTGAAATTGAGTGAACTATCTTCCTTACACGAAAGATACACGTAGTTTGTCTCTGATGAGATGAAGCAAACTTTAGCTGATCTCCGTAAGAAGGCTGTTATTGGCTTTGTTGGTGGTTCTGACCTCAGCAAGCAATATGAACAACTTGGTGAAGGCAGTAAGTATACTCGTACAGTGAATACAGGAGAAGATCTTCTAACAGACGTGTCAATGTAGTTTTGAACGATTTCGACTTTTGCTTTGCCGAGAACGGTCTCACCGCTTATCGTTTGGGCCAACAATTACAATCTCAGGTAGAGTGAATAATGCTGGTGTTGACTACATTAAAGTTCTAATTCTTTATTGTATTTAGAGTTTCATTGAGTGGATCGGCGATGAGGAATACAACAAGTTGGTCAACTTTGTCTTGCGTTACATTGCTGATATGGATATTCCTAAAAAACGGTAAAACTCAGCAACAAATTATTTTACAGTGGGCAGGATAAATCTAACATGGATTTTACAAATCATAGTGGTACATTTATTGAATTCCGTAACGGTATGATTAATATTTCACCTATCGGTCGTAACTGTAGCAGAGAAGAGCGTAACGAGTTTGAGAAATACGATCTTGCTCGTGGTCTCCGTAAAAATTTTGTTGAAGCTCTCAAGAAGGAATTCTCTCACTTGGCTTTGACTTTCTCTATTGGTGGTCAAATCTCCTTCGACGTTTTCCCCACCGGCTGGGATAAGACATACTGTTTACGTCACCTTAAGCAAGATGGTTTCAAGCATATCCACTTCTTTGGTGATAAAACATTCGAAGGTGGTAATGATTATGAAATCTATAATCATCCTGATGTTACCGGTCATGCCGTTACATGCCCTGAAGATACCATGCGTATCCTCAAAGAACTTTTCCCTTAATTATATACATAATATTCCTTCTTTAATAATAATAAAAAAAAAACAACGCCTTAGCAAATGATGTAAGATAACTTTATCATGAGACTCATGCGTAGGACAATCAAACTTCGGAACTGTTTCCTGCCGATGCGTTTTTTTTTTTACAATGGGAGATGTTTGAAAAAACTCCGCCCCATACAAAAATGATGTGAGGCGTATCGAATAAGTTGCTATGAAAACCGGCATCAAATGAATTCTAGAATGAAACGAGTATCAGAATCATATTGAGACAATATGCATATCTGGGCCCATTTATCGTAGATGGAGGGTTATTATGTACAAAGGGTCGTTGATTGGCTGAAGTCTAAAAAAGAACAAGTTTCCCATCCATTTGTTTATTTCTCCCCCCTTTTGTTATTATTCTCTTTTTCTTTCTCTTTCGTTACACTTTTTGGGGTAGAACATAGCCGAAAAATGAGAAGACAATATGCATCCTCTGTCTACAGCCAAAAGAGTACAACGAGTGCAAAAAGTGGCAGATCATTTCTTTCTCTCACAACTCCGATATGGCCGTCCATAGCCACAAATGATATATCAATTCAAGCCAACAGCACCAATAATAACGATGCTAAACAAGGTGTTTGGCAAAACTTGAAGAGCTGGATGCCAAGTACTACTACAGCAGCCAATACAACAGGCACTCTAAAGAAAAAGAACAAAAATGATTCAGACTCAATTACAACCACACGGTCGTCCTCTTCTTCTATAAGTAAACTCAAACAATTATTCAATAAAAAGAGACAATCTGGACTTCATAGTAACTCGCCCAGAGCAAGTCTGGATATTCCATCATCAACAGCAACAACAGCTCAAGGTGAAGATGAAGAAGAGGATGCATCCTCTTCAACAACAACATCCATTGACAACATCAAAAGAAGCGGCCCAATTGGTATCTTGGTAAACAGCACAGAAAGTACAGCTGAAGCTATTGAAGAACGTAAAAGAAGAAGGCGTCAAAGAAGAGAGCATATCTTGAAGTTACAAAAACAGAATAGATCATTACAGCATTATCATTTTACTGTAAACAATAATAACAATATGAAAGAGTTGGCTTCTCCGATAGAGTCCTCTTCTTCAGATACTTTACTCACTGACTCACCCATCACAACGACAGCGTTCACAACCACAGCAACGACAACAAGAAAGATGGTTGGTTTCAACGTTGGTGGAGAAGAAGATGAAGTAGACAATGATTGGGGTTATTATAATCCTCGAATCATGTTTGTGGAACCCAGTCCAGTACCAAGATTTCGAAATGTGGCTCCACCCCCACCTCCTTCTCCACCTTATTTGAATATTTTAGTAAACGACGAAGAAGAGGAAGACAATATAACGAATGAAAGCAGAATACATCACGTCATAAAGAGCCCTGGCACGGATGATGATGATATTCCTACTGTATACACCACTCAAAAGGAGTGCACAACAACACCAACAAGACTTTGTTCACCAACAATGGAGCAGCCTTTATACGACGAAGAAGAGATGTCATTATTAATGAACTCCTTAAAACCAAAACCCATCCCACGACTGTATTTTAATCAACCTCTCTATCGTGGCCAAGTACTTAAATTTTCATTACAAAATGCGATTCCCGAAGATCACATTATTTTGTTTAAATTTCTTACTAGCAATAATAACAACAATCCAACACAACAAGAGAGATATTTTGTACGACCTAGTGCTGGCAAAATGGTTTCAACAGATCAGAAGGAGATCGTCTTGTTTCTGAATCAAGTACCAGAAGAGATGATCAAAAAAGATAAAATCATGATACGCTGGGCTGTCATTCAAAAAAACACCCAAATTGAACAATGGGTCAATACGTTAAGTGAATCAACAAGGAAGAAATGGATTGATATGTTGGATGAAGAGTGGCCTGATCAAGTGACTATTCGAATGACCAGAATAAAGATTCGTTTTGTATAAGTCTCTATATATCAAATGTACATAAATAATAATAATTCTACTACTGCTTATTACATACATACATACATAAATACTCATTTTGTCACTCCTACTACTACCATAACTATTACTACTACTACTACTATATTGCAATATAAATAAAATGTACACACACACCCCGCTTTGTATGTTATTCTTTCCGACTGTGCAACAACAAAAGTCCCACTAAATCTAGATTTACGCAAGCCAGTGATGTTATTGTTTATTTATCAATATTATGTGATAAATGGACTAGACTAATGGTGGGGTCGAGATATACAATAAAGCACATCATTCACAGGGACTTTTAAATTGAAATCGTTCATTGTAATTCGTTCAATCATATACTTGCTGAAAGCAGCTATACGACTACCTTTTTTCAACCCCAAAGGCCAACCAGTCAACGTGATGCCGGATACGAGCCCAACACCATAGGATGGTCCCATGGATATGATCATATTGGGTTTTGAGTGCTTGTAAGGATGCAAATGCGCATTACTACCATTTTTCAATAACAATTTCATGTTCTTGACAAAATGAACAGCTTGCATATGAGCAGTGTAAAACATCTTGGGTTCGTTCACAGAGTTCACATCACCAATAGCAAAGATATTGTCTGTGACTCTTAATTCTGCATCAACAATAACTTGCTTTTTATCATTCAACCACTCTGGGTGCGACTCCTTTAGAAATTCTGAATTTGGTGTTACACCAATGCAATTGTACACAAGATCTGTCTTGATTTCAGTGTGGGATTTGTTTGTTTCATATACACCACTCTCCTTTTCCGATGCTGTTTCATTCAAGATGGAGTGAACCGAAGGTAATGCATGTATGATTCTTTGGGCATGATCGCCTAAACCATTGGGTGCGCTTGATAGTACTGTGGGTTGATTATCAACTAATGTCACTCTTTTCTCGGGTGCTCGGTATGCAATCTCAGTAACAAGTTCAACACCTACAGGCCCACCACCAATACATAGGATATTTTGGGCTGCCTTGTATCTTCTACGTTGTTCTGCCAAATAGTCCAATCTTGAATTGATATCGTCATTATTATGCGTTTTCCAAGGATCGGCGTAGCTCGATCCAGTACATATAACTAAATAATCGAAATGAAGGGATTCCTCCCCGGAAACACGAACTGCGTATTGCAAATAATATGAGCATTACTCGATGTAGTAATTGTGTGCAACATACACGCTCTCTTTACCTGTATTTTCCTCGATAGCCTCAACCTTGCCTTGAACAAATTTTACGTTGATTTTAGCGAGATAAGGACCGAGCTCAAAAGTGATATCCTTGTAATGTTTCGTGAATTTTTCTTCTGTAGCTTCATAAAGAACAGAGCAAAGCCCGGGTGTATATTCATAAAAAGTCTACAGATAAGAAAGCGTATGTAAGTGCATACACGCTCATATACAATATATCTTGCTTGTACATACTTTATTGTCTACGAGGGTAATGTCAATAGGTGCATCAGCTAACTTCATGGCGATAAGTACACCAGCTGCACCTCCGCCTAAAATAACAAGTTTCTTTTGAGAGCTCATTCCTATGGAGAAAGTAAAAAAGTAAAAAAGACAATGAAAGCGTAGCAATGGCGAAAAGTTTCAGCTTCTTATACTGCAAGTAGACTTGGTTTCAACTCCCGGTAACTTCAACGTAAATCTGACAACATTTGATAAATTTCATGCAGCAGCCCGTCATTATAAAATTTGAGGGGTTTTTTAATTTAACAATAAGCCCATGAACCTCAAAAAGGGGAGGGAGTTTCCATGTCTACCAATCATGAAGAGAGTTATGCAAAGAGGAGCAGCAGTGGGAGGAGGAGAGAAGAGAAAGTACAAAAAGTGCTTATAACCTTAATTTTTATTTGTCCGCTCTTCAATTAATTAGGTACAACAAAAGTCAACCTTCAATTCCTTTTCCCTTCTTTCTCTCATACGTATTACTTACTCTCTTTACCTAATGGCGAAAGGTAACTCATCTAATAAAAAAGGAATCAAGACTCCTTGGAAGAACATTCAGAAAAAGTCGGATTCCACCACAGATCCCACAACACCATCTCAAACCAACGATCATGTCAAGACACCGTCATCTCTCAAGAGCGTAAGTAGTAAAGCATGAAAAACAAAAGTAGAATTTGCTTGTGTATTTATTCCATTATTTTAGAAGGATACTCGATCCAGATCTTCCTCCCTCAACAGTGATAATTTTGAGGACGCTTTAAGTGAAGACGAAGAGGATGAAGAGGACGAGGATGATGATTACTTTCAAGACGAAGACGCAGAGGAAGAAAAGAGACAAAAGGAATTGGCTAAAATGAAAGAAAGAGCTATTGCTGCAGATAAAAAGAAGAGCGCTGCTCCTCCACCTGCTGCTGTTACAGTGAAGGAAGCTAATAGTGTTACTCAGATCGAGGAAGAGGTGGAGGAAAAGGAAGAAGAGCCAGTGAAGAAGCCCTCCAGAATGTCATTCATTTTACCCGCTTTGCAAAATCATGGATTTTCCGATGAGGATAGTGACGATAATGAATCTTTAAAGGATCCTAATGAGAAGAGAGAGGAAGAAGTGGAGAATAAGATCCCTGATTTGGTTGCTGAGATTGAAGCTTTGGAGGTTTCATCTGTTCCTGTCAGTACTGCTCCTAAATCACCAGAGTCACCACCAACACCAGCACAGCAACAGCCACAACAACCACCCACACTGTCGAGAACACCTACTGGAGAGAAGCCAGCCACCTATGAGCCTATTCCCGTAGAAAGACCTTACAAACCACCAACCCCAGCTACAACAACTCCTGCTGTCATCGAGACTCATGCCGAGACATCAGAGCCTACCAATAAGGCATCAGAAGAACCTAAAGTAGTGGTTGCTGAGGAGAAAAAAGCTACTATGGAGGATATTCAGAGAGAGGTTGAAATGACCGCCGCTGCCGTTGCAGCTGCAACTGCCTCTGTTGAAATTCTCACGAAAGGTGAGAAAGAGGTAACTCAAGAAGAACACAACGGAGATGACGGACCCGCCGAGGAAGAAGATTTTAAAACAATGGTTGAAAACGCTACTGATTTGAACGCTTCTACTACAGACAGCGGTATTTCTGTATCCCAAGAAGAAGCTACTAGATCAAGCGAGGAAAAGGTCAATCATTTAGCTGCTATTTTACCCGCTGTGGAGGAATCAGTTCGTGGTGTAACAGTCAATGGAAGAGATGTTCCACAAGCAGCTTCTCCTACTAAAATGGAAAATCAAATCTTGCCAGAGGATCGTGAAAGAGCCAAGCATAGCAGAGAGTTTGAGTATTCCATCGAGGATCCTATTGATTTGGATATGTTTAGAGATAATATCATTGCAATTCAAGCCATTGACCCTAAAGACATTCCTGTCAATAACCTTAAACCTCGTGAGCAAGAAGCTGCAGGTATTGTTTGTTGACATTATTTCGTGCGTAGATCTTGTAATTGACTATCCTTATTTAGATGAGCCTGTCAGAGAGGGTATGAAATACTTGTTTGATAACAAGTTTATGAAGGCGAAATCTGTTTTTCAAACAAAGGCTAGCATGTAAGTCATACTACATAGTACAAAAGAGAGAACAAATTATTTATGTCTGTTATAGTGATCCTTTGTATGCTTTGGGTCTTGGTGCAATGGCATTTATCAAAGGTAAATATGAACATAAAATGCATAAAATGAACTTGGCTAATATGGGTGTGTTTTTATAGCTATTATGGTACGATAATAAAGAATTTCGAGGAAGTATTGATATCACGATGCTAATAATTTTGCATGTATCAACAATAGACTTATCACGAATCCGATGTGGAGATGGCAATGTCAGCACTTGCTACTGCTTACACTATTGCTAAAACTCAACTGGACAACACATCATTCAAAAAGCCTTTCAAAGATACTGTGAGCACATATTTCACCACTTTGCTCTCTTCCAATAGCACTGGATTACCCACCAACCCACCGTCTTCGGCCATGCCCAACAGTTCCGGTGGCATATCTGATCCTAATGCTTTTATTCCCAATGGTGATTTAAGAGCCCATGTTGTAAAAGCAGAATGTTGTTTACTTATGGGAATTCTTCAAATGACCCAAGAAAGTGTTGTGGGTTACCTTAAATGTGGTTTGAATTTGAGAAGAGGTAAGTAAAACAGAATGGTAACACACACACACACACAATTTTTGTGATTTTCTCATCCTTCCCCTCTCTTCCCGTATATGTAGCGTATAAAAGTTACAGTGTGGTATGGCAAGAATACAAGAGGATGGGACAAGAGTATACAAAATATATGGATCGTGACACAGTGTCTGCCATCCAATTTGGTATTGGTGCTGTGCACCTTATCCTGTCCTCCATGCCACCCAAAATTCTTAAAATCTTTTCTGCACTTGGCTGGAAGAGTGATAAGCAATTAGGCTTTGCTTTGTTGAAATTATGTTTAGAAGGAAAGGGTATCCGCGCTCCATTGGCTTCTCTCACGTAAGTTGCGTATGCACGTTATCGTCAAAAGAAAGTAAAACATTAATTTATTTGGAACACTTCAGTCTCTTAGCGTACTACTCCGTCTTGACTTCATTTGCACCTCAACTCTATGCTAAAGATATGATGAGTCCTGCTATTGAGTGTCTCTTGGACGCTCAAAGCAACCATCCCAACTCCTGTTTCTTTTTGTTCTTCGCCGCTCGTATCGCTCGTGTTGCCCGTAATTTACCTCTTTCAACTCAATCCTTCACGTTTGCTGCTGAATCCAGTCGTGGAGAATGGGCAGAAGTTGCCATGAAACAAATGTCTGACTATGAAATTGGGTTTAATTTGGCACTTCAATTGAATTGGGAAGGAGCAGCTGGTTACTTTGAGCAACTGAGTCAAGAAAAATATTGGTCACCTGCCTTCTCTAAATATTTCGTTGGCGCATGCAATGAAATGATGGGGCTTCGTACAGAGGCTATCTTGTGCTTTGCTGAGGTGCCCAATCTCGCTAAACAAGGTGAACGAAAGACTTACATTGATGCTTATGTCCAGAAGAAGGTGGAATTCTTCCAAAAGAGTGGTTATCAAGACATGGACTTTAGTTTGCCCGGTCTGGAAATTTTATTAGTCCTAAACGCATTTGAAGATATGGAGAACGATGCTCTTGAAAAATGCTTGGAATTGGTTCAACACACTTTGGAAATGGTGTATGAGAGAGAAAAGATAGAATATACAATTCGTTTAAGGGAATTAGTGCCTGTTACAAACCCTCCTGATTACTACGACCAAAGAGCCGTTTTGTTATTGACAAAAGCATCCATTCTCAATTCTCTTGAGCGTTACGATGAAACCATTGCTCATTTAAATTGGATTCTCGATCACAAAGAACATATCAAAGAGGAAACATGGGTATTACCATTCACATATTGGGGTAAGAAACTATATATATACACACTTTAATATATCTCTCTTGCTCATTCATTTTGTTTTAATAATTAGAATCGGGTGTTACTAGTTGGGGTCTTGGCAATTATAAAAAGAGTCGTAAATTATGGGAGTTGGCCATGGCTTGTACCAAGTACGATTTTGAATATCGTATGGCTGTTCGATTAAGTTTGGCTCTTAGCAAGTGTGATGACAACGGCGTCACTCATGTTGATGAAAATGCGTCCAAGGGCGCCACTACTAATGGACGCAAGAGAATGCCTATCTTGAATACTACCACTGTTACCCCTTACTAAATTGCTATCTTACCTTCTCATATTATATATTTATTTTAAAAGCAGCAAAACCTTGAATATCATATCCCGACTATGTACTTTATGTACTTGAATACACAATCGTTATAATACATATATACTCCTAATCATTTATCGAAAAAAACATTTGACTCAGTAATTTACATACGCGTTGATTTTTAATTTTTACATCTTTGGGCAGTGGAGATATGCAATCCCTTTCCTAAATTAGATTTTCTGTTTTGTTTATTCCCCTTTCAAATACTAAAACTTTAATACAAACTAGTGAAAAGCATTTACTACTTCCTCGCTTCCAAGCAAGCAAAAAAGCAGTAATAGAATGAGATGAAACCTTATTCGTCATGCAATGATCAAAATGCTACTATTTAGGTATAATTATTAGAAACACATCCTTCCATTAATTCTACAAGTGGCGCACGCAATTCCTGTTAGCATTTCGTACTTAAAAGTGCTTCATTCCCGCTTTTGATTGTGTTGTCACACAACTAAAGTGACACATGCACATCTATTAAATACACTAAAAATCGATAGAGAAGTGTTGACGAGACCCTTTCTTTTTTCTTTACAAAATGATGATGATGGTTGTATGTATTTTTAGAATTCCAAGGAGAGAATGGGTGGCAAATGCATAAATTGTTTTCTGCGTTGACGCCGGCAGCAGACAATTTGTTTACATCAAAAAAAGGGACTTTCGTTGTTGTTGCTTTTGCCACCCAATATTGTGCGTATAGAATCAAAATGTTTTGGAGCACACTACACTCCTTCTCTTGATACGTACAAGCCGGGGAACTTCTTAAAAAAGAAAGGTTGTTATTTTGATCTAATATATAAAAAAGTATACACAAAAAATAAAACTGAAATGGACAATCAAAAGAGTGTGTGTCCAGAGCGAATCAAATTACTCACATGGTAACATATGATACAAGCTTTTTTTCCTTCATTTACAAGCACCTTCGAGTAGATTTGTTGCTGCGTAGGGTAGTGTGAGAGAGATTTATTTAGTGCCCACATAAAAGTAATATTGTCATTGGATCAGCAAAAATATCTGTTGTGTTCATTATTTCGATTGAAAGAGGAAAGCGATGTCAAGGTCTTTAACCAAACATGTCCTGTGGCTGCTTTAAAAAGAAATAAGTGCAACGTCGGTATTACAATTCATCTTGTTTGAAAATGATGGGAGGTTCAACGAGATATCCGTTATTCAAAATGAGGAAATTGTGTGTACACCAAAAGGTGGAACCATTGCTCGGAAAGAGTACTCATTCTCAGTTCATGACCATACAACTTTCAAAAATGGAGGACTTTGTTTGTTTGACAATTTATTTTTTTCGTCTCCTATTTCCTCCAACTTAAATGAGTAGAAATATTAGAAACTTAATAATGAAATAAACGTGGCAAACTGCTCTTATTTTCATCAAAAAGATGTTATTTTTATATAATTTAATCTAGAACCTATTGGAGTAAGCACAAAAATTTATACTTTGAAAATAGTAGATCTCAACTTCTAAAAAAGTTTAATAAAAGTGGATAACGGATACACGAGATTCCTAAAGTGTATAATTCAACTCCTACTGAACCTTTCACTTAATTTTATTTGTGTAGCATGAACATCATTTCATTATAACACAGAGCAGAGACAAGTAACAGCGAAATGGGTCCGGCTTTTTTTTTTCTTTCTTTGTTAAAAGGACGGGCTTCATTCTATTTTATTTAGGATTTCTTTTTCTCTTCTTTTTTCTTTGTATTATTTTCTTTTGTAATCCAACCCCCACCCACGAACTTTCCTTTCGCCTTACATAATCCTTTGTTGAAGAAATACATCATATATACAAAATGAAGTTTCTCACCTGCATCTCCCTTTGCGCTTTGGTCGTTGCCGCTCTCATCAACGCTGTCAAGGCCTACGATATTCAAGGTCGTGGTCTCGCCACTGTCATGAGATTCGATAACTCCACAACCACCGACCTTTTAGATAAGCGTGGTAACCGTGGTACTTGGTAAATACGAATCATTTATCATTCACTGTTGCCAGTCAAACTCATTTTTGTGTATTAATCAATAGGTACTCTGGCCAAGATTTGAAGAACGCCGCTTGTTACGATCGTAATGGTCTTCCTGCTTACTCTGCTACCATTCACAGCATGATTGGTGCCATGGTACGTATTATATCAATGAAAAATATGCTCAATTTCTAATCTTCCTCTACTATTCAAAGGCCATGAAGAAGTTCGAAAACTGTTACAAGTGCATGAAGATTACAAACAACAAGAACAAGAAGAAGACTGTCACCGTCAAGATTGTTGACAAGTGTGCTGGCTGTAAGGTCGGTAAGGCTATCGACTTGACTCCCGCTGCTTTCAAAAAGCTTGCTGATCTCGATGACGGTGTTGTTGATATCTCCTGGAAGGTTGTCTCTTGTCCTAGCTCCATCTCCCCCAAGTACGGTCCCAAGAAGAAGTAAATTTAATCGTTAAGACCTCCCTCGTTACATAAATTTTTCCCTCCTTTTTCCGCTTACTCATAGAAATATATAATTTTACTTTTCACACTATACATACTGTAGTTATATTAAAACTATATGTTTCTTTTTCTCTCTCTCTCTCTCTCTTTGTACTTATTTCTTGGTAGATATAATGAAAAAAGAAAAAATTGCAGTCTACTACTTCCTCAACTTTTTTTTTTCACCCTATATACATATTATTAAACCATTAATTATAATTCTGACATTTCGTCGTATTGTATGTACATATACATGATGTATTAGGCAACTTTATGCGAGTGAGATTTGATGTCAAAACAAGTTTGAGGATTCAATATAAAGACTGATTCCGGTACCTGTTTCCTTGACCACATATGTATGAGTCTCTCGCGCCTCTATGTATTTTAGTACGTACGACGCACGGTCATTCCGTTCTAGAGTTTCCTCTGTTTGAACCTCTGTAACTCCAAATGTATTCTGAGAACATGTTTCGCTTTGTACATGCACGTTCACTATGATAATCAGCTATGACGCGAGACATAAAATTGTAGTCAAACGTCAACGTTGACTGACTACAAAAAAGAATTTAACACCAGTAGATGATCCAAAAGCAAACGCGTAAGAGTTGAATAAAAAGCATGCCACATATTTCGAATTGTTTTGGGTGAGAAAAGTCTTATCAGAGAGGGTTGATACTGGTAATTCTTAGCAAACATGCTGTTTTAGTTCGCGATACAAAGCTTGATACTTGATTTGCTTGTTTGTAAGGTTTCAAAGAAGTAATGAAGGCCGTACTTATCAATTAGAACCAACTACTCACACTTCTGCGCTTGAAAGCAACGCGTTTACAAGTTACTCATGCAAAGAATACTTCAAACACCTTAGGATAATTGCACAGATCATCGTCTATCAAAGTAAATTGTAACACAGAAAGTTAAAAACGAATGAATACAAACCAAGTGGTGAATTATATTGAAATGCCGTCGTCCCTACTAATATTTTCCTTTTGCTTCTCTTTATCCCTCTCTCTAGAACAAGTAACGAGAAATCAAACACTCAAAATGAACGATAGCGTATCGATACTGGTGGCAGTATTTCTCATATTGATCGCCTTGCGCTGGATGCTGGGTAAGTAGCTCAACACTTGTAACTTTCATCTCAAATACTCATGTTATTGGACTAGGCGGTAACCAATCCAATCAACAGCAGCAGCAACAACAGCAAGGTCAAAGACGAGCACCTCGTAGAATGCAGCATCGCGTTACTCCCCAAATGGTAAGTATTGATAGTTTTCATTATAGACGCTTTAGCTCACATCCTATATAGATTGAAATGGTGCGTGCCATGTTCCCAGATGTTCCCACTGCTGCTATTCAAGCCGATTTACAAAGAACAGGCTCAGTTGAAACTACAGTGGATAATGCACTTCGTGATGGAGGACTTCCCTTGGTAAGTAGTTACGAAGCTTGACAACGTTTGCTTATATCAAACTAAATACCGTGTAACAGCCACCACCCGTCGCCAACAGTCAACAAAGCTCACCCAACGCTAATGCTAGTGGATCTAGCAGTCGCAAGTCTCCTAGTCATCCCAATTTGTTACAAAGATACAAGATTGATGTACAAAAAGATACACCTGAAGAGGAGCCTGCAAAGGTGTGGGAGAGCAGTCCCGATAAAAGACAAGAGATGTTAAGGAAGCGCAAGGAATTTATGGTGCTTCAAGCCAGAAAGTAAGTTAAAGGAGGGATAAGTGAGGATATTAATTCAGTCACTTATGCACATGATGTTAATAGGAAGTTAGCGGAACAACAGCAAAAGAAAAAAGAGCAAGAAGAGGCAAATAAGGCAAAGGAGGAGTCAGCTCATGTTGCAGCTGTTGCTGAAAGCAGTAAGAGCAGTAGCAGTAATGTCACAGAGGAACAAAACAAGTCATCCTCCTCTTTTGATGATATGTCTGTTGATGAATTGAACTCGCTTACAGCAGAACAAAGAAGAGATCAAATGTTGCAAGCGTTACAAAAGAGAACAACAAACTCACCTTAAAGATCTGTCTGTGTATAATAAAATAAAAATAATAAACTTGACGTCACAACTCGATAAACTCCTCTCTCGAATCAATCCAAAGACCGAAAAAGAAAAAAAAAAGTGTAGCTGGCCAAAGAGGCCATTGAGCAATATTTTTATATCTTTGCACCGTTTTTTTTTTTGTGTTGCGTGTTCCTTGTAAATAAAGTAATATAGAACAAACCGTAAAAACAGCATTTTGTCAATGTTACCGCGACGATCCATGTCACCTAATATTCAAAAGTCTGACTTGCACCAACCCAAGGCTAAGAACCAGCCTCAAGGCCAGGTATTATAAGATATACATGTCAATTTAAAAGATTGATAATAATTAACGCTTCATATGTATGTTTAGCTTGCAGCACTTTTACATGGTAAATTAGACTACGATGACCTCTTTGTCAACCAAGGTCTCTTCCCAGATGACCACCGTTCCAACAGTGCACCACCTACTCAGTTATTGTCAGCTAGACGCGGACAACAAGAGGGTATGGATTTCCAAGATGTTCAACAACAACAACAACAGCAACAACAGCAACAGCAACAACAACCTTGGCAATTGTGGCAAATGGGGGTTGAAGATGGTGAGTTCCTCAATGAAACTGTCAGGATGTACGGTTTACTTATGAGTTTATTATATAGAATATCAACAAGACCCTAGAGCTGGATTCAACAATTACCCTAACAACAGTAAGCAGAGCAAAGCCCAGGAAGAAAGTTTAGCTAGTCGTCGTCAAAGAAACCTCGTCGATCTCATCCAACAGGTAACCATAGCAACCATATAATCTTTTATGTAATCTAATCAAATTTCTATCTTTTCTTTTTCATGTAGGATTTTCCTCGTACTCCCTCGCCTTTGTTTGCACTTCAACAACAAGCAAGACAAAGACATGCCGCTGCTGCTGCCGCTGCCGCTGCCGGATTCTCTTTTGATGATCACCCAGTCATGTCTACTGGAGATCTGGATGCTATGCAAAAGCAATATAGAGATCAGTTGAACGCTTTGGACTATGATGAGATGATGATGAGTGGTGGTGCTAGTAATAGAAGCCGCCAACCTTCTAGTAGTTCTTCCCATCAACAACAAAAGCATCACCAACATCAACAACAACAACATGACGAAGTACTCCATATGGATGATGGGTTACGTTCTACCCTCTCTCCACCTTTGCGCAATAAGTTTGTTAGTACTCCACCTGCTCGTCCCAATTCAACTCCTCCCGGCAGAAATATGTATAACGAGATGGATCGTCAAACCGAGATGATGATGAATCAATTTGGTGGTTTTGGCTTGAACGAGGAGGTAAGTGTTTGCACTTAGTAAGTGAATATAGTGGAGAAGTATTAATCATGAGCTGCTGGTTATAATTAGGATGATTATGGTGCTTTATCCAACTCCCATTATTTGCAACAGTTGCAACAACAACAGCAGCAACAAGGTCGCTTCCAGCAACAGCAACAACAGCAACTTGCTAGTCCCTCTAGTGGATATAGCAGTCCATACTATAGCAACGCTTACAACAACCAATTAGATGGTAGTATGATGGATGAGAATAGCCCTGATCATCTTTTGGGTTCTGATGTATCCATGTATGGACGTTGGAGTCAAGGAGACACTGCTTATCGTAGACAACAACAACAAGCTGCTGCAGCTTTAGGTCATGGTTTGAATGGACCACTCACTGCTCCTGCTGGTGGCATGGACGCTAGTTTCCCCGAGAATACGCTTCCTGGGACCGATAAAAAGCTTCGTGCTTTGCAGTTACAACAGCAACAATTATTGATTCAACAACAACAGCAACAATTGTTGGCCGCTAGACAACAACTTTTGTTACAGCAACAAATGCAACAACAGCAGCAACAGCAACAGCATTACAACAATGGAAATAATAATAGCCATGGTAGATCTTCAAGACACGATCGTAGTGTGTACGTAATGCATCATCACCATCAACAACAACAACAACAGTCTTCTTCTCAAGACATGACCATGAGTATCCGCAGTGCTTTGCTCGAGGAATTCAGAAACTCCAAGAACAAAAAGTACGAACTCAAGGATATCGAAGGACACATTGTTGAATTCAGTGGAGATCAACATGGATCCAGATTCATTCAACAAAAGTTGGAAACTGCCAACAGCGACGAGAAGCAAATGGTCTTTGAAGAAGTATTGCCCAACGCTCTTGCTTTGCAGTTACAACAGCAACAATTATTGATTCAACAACAACAGCAACAATTGTTGGCCGCTAGACAACAACTTTTGTTACAGCAACAAATGCAACAACAGCAGCAACAGCAACAGCATTACAACAATGGAAATAATAATAGCCATGGTAGATCTTCAAGACACGATCGTCATCACCACCAAATGCATCATCACCATCAACAACAACAACAACAGTCTTCTTCTCAAGACATGACCATGAGTATCCGCAGTGCTTTGCTCGAGGAATTCAGAAACTCCAAGAACAAAAAGTACGAACTCAAGGATATCGAAGGACACATTGTTGAATTCAGTGGAGATCAACATGGATCCAGATTCATTCAACAAAAGTTGGAAACTGCCAACAGCGACGAGAAGCAAATGGTCTTTGAAGAAGTATTGCCCAACGCTCTTCAATTGATGACAGACGTCTTCGGCAACTATGTGTTGCAAAAGTTCTTTGAACACGGAAATCAAATGCAAAAGACCATCTTGGCTAAGCAAATGGAAGGTCACGTCTTGTCACTTTCATTACAAATGTATGGTTGTCGTGTTGTTCAAAAGGCTTTGGAACACGTTTTGACGGAACAGCAGGCTACTCTGGTCAAGGAATTAGACGGTTGTGTATTAAAGTGTATAAAGGATCAAAATGGCAATCACGTTATTCAAAAGGCCATTGAACGTGTGCCTGCTCAACATATTCAGTTTATTATTGATGCTTTCCACGGTCAAGTCTATAACCTCGCCACTCATCCCTATGGTTGTCGTGTCATTCAACGTATGTTTGAACATTGTACAGAGGATCAAACTGCAAGAATCGGTCCTTTGCTTGATGAGTTGCATCGATGCACAGGTCAATTGGTTCAAGATCAATACGGAAACTATGTTATTCAACATATCTTGGAGCGTGGAAGAGCTGAAGATAAATCACTCGTCATTGATAAAATTCGTGGACAAGTGCTTCAACTTAGTAAACACAAGTTTGCTAGTAACGTTGTTGAGAAATGTGTCGACTATGGATCCAAACGTGATAGACAATTGTTGATAGAAGAAGTGCTTCAACCTAGACCTGACGGGTAAGTTTTCTAATAACATTTGTGTAGCAAGTGACGTACTGATATCCTTTGTTTCTGAAGCACTTTACCTCTTGTCACCATGATGAAAGATCAATACGCAAACTACGTAATCCAAAAGATGTTGGATGTTGTAGACGATGACCAACGTGAATTACTTGTAAACAAAATCAAGCCTCACCTTCAATCCTTAAAAAAGTATACCTACGGCAAACATTTGATCCAGAGTAAGTTTAATAATTTATGCCAATCACACTATACCAGTGAACTAAAGTATGTTGTGTTGAATAGAAGTAGAGAAATTGTTGCCTCTTATTAACAATGACCATGCTGAAGAGACTGTAGAGGGTCAACAAATAGAGACTTCTTCTTCACCTCAAGGAGTTCCTGAAAGCTTGTAAATAATGCAGGAAAGCAAAGAACATACTGGACAAACCAAATCATCCACGCACAAAGTTACACACACAAACACATACGCAGTAAAAAAAAAATCAATGAAAAAAATAGTTAAAAAAACTCAACTCAATTCAAAAAAAGCGAAAAAAGTCGAAAATAATCATAAAAAAAAATTCAAGAAAGACACACCTCTGGATGGTATACACTCGCCCTTACTTTTCTTCTCTTTTCATCAATTTTGTACTCTATTTTTTAGTTTTTTTTTTGTTAGATATACGACTTAATTATTTTGTACATCAGCCAAATACTAACTTTCAAATTGTACATGCCTACCCCCACCACACACACACAAAAAAAGCTTCTTTTATATGATATTTCCCTTTTTTCCTTCCTTTTATAATAAATATTTCAATGTGCACAGTAGTTGTTTTTATTTTTTATATTATATACATAGTTTTCTTTTTATCGAAGTTGAGCGGGTGGCTCGACTTCTGGTATAGCACGATAAGTAAATTGAGGAGCGGCAAAAGCTTCCCAATCTGGCCCACTACCTCCAGCGCCAGCGGCATCACCCCCGGAGGCCATGGTATTTGGGGCTGTGTTATTGAAACCGGGTGCTGAAGAAGTGTTTGTTGCCCCGAAAGCATTGGGTTGACTACCGAACGCTGATGTGCCAGAGTTTCCTAGTGCTGAAGTTGATCCAAATGCAGATGTTGTGTTGTTGTTGCCTAAGGCAGAGGTAGCCCCGAATGCGGAACCAGTGTTGTTATTAGCTGCTGGTGTGCCAAACGCTCCACCACCACCTCCTCCTCCTAAAGCTGATGTGGAGCCAAATGCTGAGGTAGAGCCGAAAGCGGGGCCTGAGGTGGAAGGTTTAGCTCCAAATGCTGAACTTTGTCCAAAAGCACCACCACCACTACCAAGTGCACTGGTAGAACCGAAAGCAGATCCACTACCCCCTCCTAACGCACTTGTAGATCCAAAAGCAGATCCTGAACCCAACGCGCTAGTTGAGCCAAAAGCTGACCCTCCTCCTCCACCAAGTGCACTCGTAGATCCAAAGGCAGAGCCTGTGTTTCCTAGAGCACTTGTCGATCCAAATGCAGATCCTCCACCTAACGCACTTGTTGCGCCAAAAGCAGATCCTGAGCCGAAGGCTGACGTAGTTTTGGCAGCACCAAAGGCAGAAGGTTGTCCAAATGCACTACCGCCTCCGCTACCAAAGGCTCCTCCTCCTCCTCCTCCAAATGCACCTCCTCCAAAGGCACTTGCTCCTCCGCTACTGCCAAATGCAGAGCTTTGGCCGAAAGCGCCACCACTTCCAGTAAATGGTGCAAAGGGTGTAACATAACCTTTATCTCCAAATGGCCCAGAGCGGCTTGATTTTTCTTTCTCGTAGTGTTGAACTGCAGCTGAACCGTTGTTCACAATAGCATTAATCTGGCCTTCCATTTGATTCGACACCTGTTCTAATCCAACTGTCTATATTTTTAACACGTTGTAAATACAACCAACTCATACATAAAGTCTCCTTTAATTGCAATACTTGCATATTGACTATCATTGCCCGCTTGTCGCATGCTTGTGTAGTATAAAAGTCGATCTTCCTCAGGACTGCGGTCAGTGCCAACGATCAAGTTGGGTTCTTCCTTTGCTGGACCATATACACTGAGTCTCCACTGAGGTCGTTCTTCAGTAATGTTTGTTTTGATAGAAGTTTCACTGTAAAAGAAGAGAGATTAGTGCACTGTGTTGACCGTGTTGAACGGTAAAACTTACTTGTATTTGTTCGTGGCTATAGCGGCTCCACCTCTTCCAAAGGCACCGGGACTAACATGCTCGTAAGTACAGTTGTTTCCGTTTCTGCAAGTGCCTTGTTGGAAGAATTTGCAGACGACCATTAGGTTACAATTACGTAAAGTGCAGAGAAAAAAAAAAGAGAGAGAGAGAAAATTATAGGCGCTAAAACAAGTCACCGCCAAAAAGGACAATGGACTTCTTTTAAGAGGTGCCATCAAATAATTTAAAAATAGAGTCAGTGCAAACTGAAATATCAATCGCTGCTCTTGTCAATAACTATGATTTAAGGCTAGACTACATCTTTAAGCTGCAGTAACCGTTTCCTGGTTACAAATGTTACCGTTCTTTTTTGAAGGAAACACCATGGAATGGATACAAGCTGTTATATGTACAACTTAGAATTTATACACTGTCTTGTGACCAGCGTCTTTTTATAGCTGTGTCTTTTAATAGACACACTTGAATTTCCCTTAAATTTAGAGTTCATTTGCATAGTGCGCGCGTCTTTTTACACACTGAGATATCTATTGTTCCTTCATCAAAAACATTTTATTAGCTGAAATTGCTCGCTAGCCAATAGCAGCAATCGCCCATAAAATTCAATAATTGGATCGGCCCATATTTGGATGGTTACTTTTTTTGACGAAATAGGGTTACTGAAGTGAAAATGTGCTTTATTGCCTTTTTCAACAAGAAGATCAATTGAACACTATGTGGAACCAGGCCAGTCTCCTCGATCCAATGTATGACCAAACTTGTTAATAGAAAAAAAGGTCTTTTTGTAAAGTTCTTTTCCCTCTTTTTTTTTTCTCTTTCACTCCTCATCACCAACCCTTCCTCCATCTTCAACAACAAAACACCCCCTTTACGTTCCTTTCAAGAAATGCCTGAATTTGACAACAAAGTTGCTGACACTTCTGCCAAAGAATCTCCTGCTGCCGTTGCTGCTGCTGTGGACGATGATAAGCAGAAACCAGCAGCTGGAAATGCTGCAGCTGTAGGTAGTGATGATGCATCAAAACAAGCTGAACCTAAAACCACCGAGAGTTTTGGCAATGCTGACCCTACCACCACAGAGAAGCCAGAGCCTACCACGCCAGCTCCCAAGCCAACAACCACAGCCCCTGCACCCAATCCACAACCCACCACACCTAAACCTACACCCGCTCCACAACCTACCACTCCCCATGTCGTTGCACCACAACCTACCAGTAAAGCTGTAGTACCCACATCCGTTGCACCCGCCGTCGTCAATCCTACTTCAGCTGTTGTCGGAGTTCCTTCCTTGACCACTGGACTTCCTTCATCTATCCTCTCTTCCACTACGGGTTTACCTTCAGCCACTCCATCCTCAACCGATAGTAGTAGTTCTAGTGGAGGAAATACTGGATTAGTTGCCGGTATTGCTGGTGGTGCTGCTGCCATTGTAGTTTTAGGCGCGTTTGTTATTTTCATGATCCGCCGTAGCAGACGTAGAGCCAGAAGCACACGCACCAGTCGCGCTATGAATGAGTTATTTACACCCAATGGTACCAATGGCAACAAAAATTTTGACAGCTACAATAACGCGGGTGGCAACAACCAATGGGAGAACACACATGCTTCTGAGAGAGGTTTCAATGTCGCTACTATTCCTCCTGTTGAACAGCAACAAATGGAATACAATCATTTGCAATCACCCGCTATGACCTACGTTGCAGGATCACAACAACACGATGGTCAATACTATAACAATCCTACCTCTCCTCATCAACAGGAAGCTATGGTATACTCACCTCATCAACCTCATCAAGAAGTGTATTATGATCAACAACATGACATGTACAACCAACAACAACACGGTGGTTATCAGCAGCAAGACATGTATCACGATCCCAACACCCAAGTGTACCAAGACCCCAATAGCCAATACTATCAAGGTCAAGATCAAGGTTATCACGACGGTCAAAACTACCAAGGTCAAGACCAAATGTATCATAATAACGGACAACAAATGTACCACGATGCTGGTCAACCTCAAATGTATCATGATGGTCAACAACAACAATATCATGACAACCAACAAATGTATGGAGATGGTCAACAATACTATGATGGTCAACAGCAACAACAGTACACTGGTCAACAGCAAGGTAATGCTGCCATTGCCTCACCTGTGCAAACTGGCACTGCTACTGCCACGGGTCATCAGCAATATCGTCTTTCCTTAGATTTGGGCCATCAGCAGCCCGGTGGTAACTTTATTAATAATGAATACCATCAAACGCCCAACCAAAAACAGTAGTATGTTTGTAACTCATCATGTTAATAATAATTAATATAACTTTTGTAATTAGGAGTATTATACATATACTCTCTCTGCTATCATCATCATATAAACCCGTTCTTTATAACTTTAAAAATAACATATTGTTTTTATCCCTTTCTCATTCATATATAACATCCATTTTATATCTCTTTTCTTTGTACGATTAAATCTGACTTTTATCACTACTATCATTACTTTCTTTTGCTGTGTATAAGATAGACTAAAATACATATCATCGAATTTTTTACGTGATGACTCAGCTCGACAAAATACTAGTCAATAGTACATAGCATCACCTCCATACCACCTCCCGGTACAAGACACGTCGAATTGGATTTATACCTTCATCAAAACCCAACAAGGCGTTGTTGTTGATTGAAATTAAATCACTTGAATGATTTGACATGTCTACCATATTTTCATCAATCAAACTGAAGAGCGATAACATTTTTTGTAGAAGAAAAGTGTGTTCGTTCTGTTAGACAACAACTAACGTGTATGTACACAGTATGGTAAGTGAATGAAAATTGCCACCATAGCTTGCCTTACTATACCTCTAATTTCGTAGGTAATTAATAAATATTTCATACCGCTCATTTTTTTTTTTTTTTTTTTACAATGAGAACAGCGTTCGATTACATACGTTGTTCATCTAGCTTTATTAATGTATAAAATGATAAGGTAACAAGGTTTATCTTACATATTTTGCCGAGTATGCAGAGAAGTGAAAAAAGTGGAATGAAGAATGAGAAAAGATTTTTTTTTTACAGTGGTGAAGAGTTTATGTAACTACTCTTCATCCTCATCTGGACGAGTGACAATGAAATCCGAGGCATTCTTATTCATAACCTTCAGGAACAAGGGTGTACAGGAACCACCGTTGAAATCAAATGATGTCTGAGGGTTACAGTAACATTTTCCATTTACTAGCCACTTTTGTTCCGTGGGACAATGCTCGAAATAATCGTGTTTGTACCCAATATCGTAAAACCAGTGTACATCGCTTCGCTTCAACATAAGCGCCACAGCAATTGAGTGAACTGGTGCATCTCCCCATCTAATTTAAGAATAGTGTGAGTATAATTGTGGGACATTCTAATGGTAACACGTAAAACTACCTTTCATAAAAGAAACCTCCAGCTTCATCCAGATATTTGAAGTAGGCTTGGTATCCCTCGGATCTCATGAATTTCACAGAAGCAATCTAAGCATAGTATTAGTATAAACATACAAGCTCAATGAGTAAGAATAAGCTCACCTCAAAGTTACTCCAGAAATGACACAAATTATACGACCATCCTTTGTCATTACTGACCAATCCTAACAAACTATCGGGTCTAGTGCGAGGATAGATATATTGTGGGTGAGATCTAGCAAACGCTAAAGTGGTATTCCACAAGGTGGGGATGGTGGCACGGTATTCTCTCAAGGCAATGGTAAAACCGTACTTCAAATCTCGTTCTTGCATTAATCTAAAAGGATCGTAATCCATATCACAAGAGAACTTTACTCCAGGCTCAACTCTCCTACATCAAATAAGTATCAGAATGCATATATTGATCATCTTTCTTCGTAGCAATATTTACCAATAATAGTCAAGACCATCTAACAATGGATGCATCATAAAGAAACCAGACTGATAACGGCACATGTGTCTGTAACTCTCACTACCGCCATAAACAATATTTTGCTCTTTCATTGCTTGTCTACGCTCAGCTGCATATTCTTGATCAATATAATCAGGGTAGCTCCAATGTTCTTTTGGCACTAGACCGTAGTGCACTTCTGATTTTGTCATCATACGAGTCAAATTCTTAAACTCTTCAGTAAAAGGTTCTTCGTTCAAGAAGATCCAAGGGTAATTGTACTTGTGATTAAACCTGCTTTCAAGATAACGCATAGAAGAGCGGAGGGCGTATAACTCACTATTTCTTGCCAACACCACAAAAGCAGCTTTCACGCGAGGTAAGGTTGCATCAGTCAGCCGCTTGTACTCCTTTTCTGCTTTTGATGTTTGTAAATTTTCTGATAATTCGTATTCATCGCTCGTGTCCATGTTTGCAGGATCAGCAGCAGCCTTTTCCACATGGTCAATATTTACACCCACAGCGTTCTTTTGTTTCTGTTCCTCTGCATCCTCGTACATAGCTTCGAAAGCTTCATTTTGTTCTTGCAATTGTTGTCTTTGTTGATCTGGAGTGGGAGGCGCGGCAGCATAGAATCTCTCTGCAGCCTTTTCTTTTAACAAGTTGTAACAGTCGGTCGAGGAATCACAGTAACCATTTTCAGACACAATGAGTGATCGGTATATCAGACCTAGAGATAGCACAAATATGGTGGCTATGATGATGCGAAACACACTCTTTGTTGTACATAACTGCCTGGCACTGGTCATATTTTTTTCTGCCGTTATTCGTGCTCTTTTAGAGTGATGGAACGTATAGAAAAAGTAAGATAAAACAAAAGTAAAGAAAAAAAAAAAGCAAATTAATAAAAAAATAGATGTCAAGAATGAATTAAACAATCATTCCTTTGAGGGGGTAGTGGTACTACAAAACGATCTTTGGCGGGTAAAAAAATCAGTACAAAAAAACAATAGGAATGTGGGTACAGTAGGAGCTTCAGTTTTTCGGGTTGTGAAAAGCCCAAAATAACCCAAACTGTTTAAATTAAACCGTGCGTATGCTGTAAATACAACAAGCTTGTGTTTATGTTTGATGTATTGTTTTTGTTTATTTATATGTGTATTGTTTGAGCACCTTAAATGAGCACATCCCAAAAACGTCCCTTAGACGCTCTGTGTATGTGTGTGCATTCCACATTTACGAGATTTACAATGATTTGGGGATGGGTATTTTCTTCTTTTTCACGAATTCTGCCATACTTTTAACAGTCTTGGGATCAATAAACTTCAGTAGGTCTTTGGTGCAACTATAGTGTGTACGTTCTACACATACAGAAATGATTTGGGCTATATTAATAAAAAGAATTATTTACATATATGTACAAATAGTTCTTACCATAATTGGATGAGACATCACAACTACACTTGTCCAATCCTAACAAACTATCGGGTCTAGTGCGAGGATAGATATATTGTGGGTGAGATCTAGCAAACGCTACGTACACACTAAATAACCCAAACTGTTTAAATTAAACCGTGCGTATGCTGTAAATACAACAAGCTTGTGTTTATGTTTGATGTATTGTTTTTGTTTATTTATATGTGTATTGTTTGAGCACCTTAAATGAGCACATCCCAAAAACGTCCCTTAGACGCTCTGTGTATGTGTGTGCATTCCACATTTACGAGATTTACAATGATTTGGGGATGGGTATTTTCTTCTTTTTCACGAATTCTGCCATACTTTTAACAGTCTTGGGATCAATAAACTTCAGTAGGTCTTTGGTGCAACTATCAACATAGAAATCTACACATACAGAAATGATTTGGGCTATATTAATAAAAAGAATTATTTACATATATGTACAAATAGTTCTTACCATAATTGGATGAGACATCACAACTACACTTGTTTAAAAGTGTTTCATTATACGGGCAGTGTGTGGCAATTGAATGTGTATAGCCAATTTCATTAAAGAACTTTATTTCTTCCTTCTTCAAAAATAGAGCCGCTGCTATGGTTTGCACTGGCGCATCTCCCCATCTAAAAATAAATATATTCAATTTATTGAATATGTGATAACAAACAAACACTCTCAAACTTAACTTACCTTTCATAGAAGAAATTACCGGTGTTATCCAAATACTCGAAATACTTTTGGTAGGCTTCGGATCTGAAAAAATGACAAATCTGCTATCTGGAAATTTGACCAAAAAATGACACAGATTATAGTCGTCTTCTTCGGCATCGTAGATCCATGGAAGAATGGTAGCATCTTCCGATAGAATGTACTCTGGGTATTTCTCTACAAACTCTTCGGTACGCTCCCACAAGGTAGGGGCAGCTTCTGCTGATTCTCGCATGGTTAATACGAACCCTATTCAAAAGATGATACAATTAATAATGGCTGTCATCAACAATAAGTATCATATATACTTGCCTAACGTTTTTATTTTCCTCCTTCATTGCCAAAAATTTATCGTCGTTCATTTCGCAGCTATAATCAGCCCCTGCTTCTACACGCCATGTATAATCTACATTTCTCAAAAGCGGGTGATGGAAGAAGAATCCCGAGTGATATCGTAACATTTGGTGGTATGATAAGCTGGCCCCTTTATGAACTTTGTTCATTTCTTGTCGTAACATCAAATATTCTGCACGGGGAACGTCTATCCAGTGTGGATACTCCCAAACGTTGAGATCAATCTTACCGAAGTGTGTACGTGCCTTTGTCACTTTCTGTACGTTGACACGGAATTCTTTGGTGAAATGTTGATTATTTAAAAGAATCCATGGGTATCTTGTTCCGTTCACCATATGATCTTCCATGCTCTTTATAACACCTCTCACATCTCCTAGATCTTCATTTCTGACCACCATATAGTAAGCTCCTTTTACAGGAAGATCGTTCCAAACGTCTTTTGGGATGGATACATCAGGTTCGATTTCATGTTTGAGGTATCCTGCTTTGACGTGTTCCAACATCTTTTTATTGTTGATTTCATCGAATATGCTGTCGGAATGATGGAAGAAGAATCCCGAGTGATATCGTAACATTTGGTGGTATGATAAGCTGGCCCCTTTATGAACTTTGTTCATTTCTTGTCGTAACATCAAATATTCTGCACGGGGAACGTCTATCCAGTGTGGATACTCCCAAACGTTGAGATCAATCTTACCGAAAAACATGGGTGCCTTTGTCACTTTCTGTACGTTGACACGGAATTCTTTGGTGAAATGTTGATTATTTAAAAGAATCCATGGGTATCTTGTTCCGTTCACCATATGATCTTCCATGCTCTTTATAACACCTCTCACATCTCCTAGATCTTCATTTCTGACCACCATATAGTAAGCTCCTTTTACAGGAAGATCGTTCCAAACGTCTTTTGGGATGGATACATCAGGTTCGATTTCATGTTTGAGGTATCCTGCTTTGACGTGTTCCAACATCTTTTTATTGTTGATTTCATCGAATATGCTGTCGGAAGCTCTATTGGAGGGTTGATTACAAAAGTATTGAACAAGGTCTACGTCTCTTGGATCAAATCCATATATTTCTGTCAATGATTGCCATTGTACTTGGCGGCCAATCAAATAACATAACGAAGCAAATATAGCCAGTAGTGACACTCGCAGAAATATCTTCCAGTACTGACGACGTTTATAGGCCGACATGGAATTAGGCGAACTCATGGATTCCGCATGAAATGGATTATCATGTAACTGCACCATCTTTTCTTTTTCTCAAGTGTGCAGATAAAAAAAAACGAAAAAGAAGAATTTTGTAAAAAAAAGCGTAGAGGAAAGAATGAGCTCCAAGATAAATTGTTTACGAAAATGTGAGGAGAGAGTTTTAGCCATTGGACTGATAAAAATAAGAATGTTTCTAATCCTTGGAAATAATGAATAACACAAACATTGTCTTTTATTTATGCACTCGTTGATTTAAATGGGTAAATCGATTAAATTGACTTAATTTGAACTAATTGATCTTTAGCTCTGTGCCTACTAAACTTAAATGAATGACACGTCGAATCTCTGTAGTAAAATTATTATTTCTTATCTACATAATTCTCTTTCCTTTTCTTTCTTTTCACCCCCAACACTTATATTCATAAAATGGGTGTGCGCAGATATTACTGTTTTTTATTTCAAATTGGTGTCCTTGTCTACATCTTGGGAGCAGCTCTATATTTATTAAGTGGCCATAGAGTCATTCCTTCTACTGTAGCAACAAAGACGAAAAACTTGTGGGAATCATTGAATTTATATAAGCTGAAAAATCAAAATGATGTACCAAAGTATGATCCAAATTTTAATAATCAACCCGACTCATATACAATCGATCCTCCAAACCACGATTTCAAGATGAAAGTGACCTTACCGCGCCCAACCAATGAAACCGAGCGACAAGCAGCAGCCTTCATTGTCCTGGTTAGAAACTCAGAGCTACACGGAATGTTACAAACAATGCATGATTTAGGTAAGATGAACGTACAAAAAGCCATGAGATTATTATGCTGATTCTCATTTTAGAGCGAAGATTCAATAGCAAGTTTAACTATCCATATGTCTTTTTGAATGAAGAGCCCTTTACCAAAGAGTTTATAGACGCAACAACTTCTGTAGCGTCAAGTGATACTCACTATGGTTTGGTGGGCGAGTCTATGTGGGGTTATCCAGATTGGGTTGATCTAAAATACGCTGCAGAACGACGCGAAATTATGAAAGGTTTGCCTTACGGTGCAAGTGAGAGTTATAGACATATGTGTCGTTTCCAAAGGTAAGCACATCCTTCCCTATCAAATGTCTTCCCACGTTAATCGGTTGTTGCATCTATAGTGGATTCTTTTGGAGACATCCACTTGTGCTGAATCTAAACTTGGAGTACTATTGGAGAATAGAACCTGATGTAAGATATTACTGTGATCTTGATTACGATCCATTTTTATACATGAAAAAGAACAAAAAGAAGTATGGTAAAGTGAAAAAAAAAAAAGTAAATAATATCATCAAAATCAAAATTTAATTTATGTACAAATACGTAGGTTTCAACATTTCGTTTATGGAACACAGTGGAACAATTCCTTCGCTTTGGAAAACTGTTAAGGAATTCGCCAAAAATTCTACAGCAAGCGGAAAGAACTACTTCACCAATTTGTACAGAGACAGCATTTTCAAGTTCATATCTGAGGATCAAGGTTCGACATATACTGGCTGCCATTTTTGGACAAACTTTGAAATTGCAAGATTGGACTTATGGCACACAAAGGAATACCAAGAGCTTTTTGAGCACTTGGATGCAAGTGGAGGTTTCTTCTATGAAAGGTAATTTGATGAAAGTCTAGATAAGTACGTACAACAGTTGTTAATTTGACTATTTCTGTGAAACAAAGATGGGGCGATGCGCCTGTACACTCAATTTTTGCGGGGTTGTATCTTAAAAAAGAGGAGCTCCACTTCTTCAACGATATAGGATACAAGCATAGTATTTACGAACATTGTCCAGCAGAAGATTCATTGATCAGACGTTGCGGATGCGACCCAGGGGATAGTCTTGGTAAGTAGTTGTTATTTTGAACAAATGTGACTCTTTTACTGAATACCAGCAACTTGCACTAATAGATTTCACTGATCATATGAGTTGCCTCAAACAATATACAAACGCATACAATTTTGGCCCGAAAGATGAAAAGAGAACAGTAAACGATTTACTCATATCATAAACTCCTGCCAACAAAAACCAAAAGAGATGTAATCATTAATCGAATATAAATACTTTTTTTATGAAGAAATTTACAAGTAGTTTTTAATGTTGTTTGGTTGATTATAAAAATGACAAAAATATAAAAAGTTATGATAAAAAGAGAGAGAGAGAGGGAGAGAGATAGGTTGCTGTTAAAGAGTATAAATGAATAAGGAGAAGGGAATCTATAGTATTTTTTCCTTGTAATAAACGGCACTTTAACGACGACCATTTCCACTCTTCTTCTTTGCCTTCTTTTCTCTTCTTCTTTCCGCACGTCTTTCCTTCTTCATGACACCATCCACCATCTTATAGCGACCCTTAACACCCTTAGGACGACCCTTGACACCACGGTTGGCACCCTTAGCGACAACCACCTTGACATCCTTCTTGGGTTTAGACTTGGTGGCTCTTGCCAATAATTTACCGATATTCTTTGCTTTCTCTTTTTCAGACATATCTGGGTTATCAGCGATATCTGTTGCTTTCTTTTGTGCTTTAGTAATTCTTTGAACGGCCTTAAACTTCTTACGAGCCTTGGCTTCGGCAATCTTTTTAATAGGACGAGCGTTGAGTGCCTTGAGTCTTTCACGCAATTGGTTCATAGCTTCTTTAGTGACAGGCAAGTTGGGTTTGTTGTGGTGCTTTTCATCATCCAAGAACCATTCAGGAAGATCATCCTTATCTCTGAAAGCTTCCTTTGAGAAACCAGCATCAATAAGATCCTCAACGGTCTTCTCTTTATTAGCTAATTGACGAGCCATTGTGATAGCTTCGGCGGTAGTTAAACCGTTTTCTATAACAGAGAATAAATCAGATATTGATCTATGCGTTCACATCATTGCATACACATACCTAATGCCTTCTTCATTGCCTTGGAGTTTTCATCCTCGGCACCATCCCACATTTCATCATCAGAGGGGGTAGCATCTTCAGTAGCTTGGATCTCAAAGTCACTATCCTCATCTTGTTGCTCAAGAGCATCATCATCCTTTTGACTTCTCTTTCTCTTACGAGATTGCTCACGAATATACTGTTCATCATCACTAGACTTTTCTTCCTCTTCGTCTTCTTCAAGAAGCTCATCAAGAGCAACATCTTGGAAAATGTCTTGATCAAAGAACATAGAGGCAGAGGTAGTAAGACCGCTAGCAGTCTTCTTGGACAAAGCAGCCTTTTCACCAAGATCGTTCATGAGAGAGTTGGTGGACTTGGTAGCAATGTTTAACTTCTTTGGTGTCTTTGCTTTCTTGACCTTTACAGTGTCGTCTTCGTCACTGTCAGAAGAATCGGAGTCATCGTCATCATCCTCGCTTTCAGATTCGGAATCAGAGTCTGAATCAGAGTCAGAATCAGAATCGAACTTTTTATCTCTCTTTTCCTTCTTTTCATCGAAACCATTCCATTCATCAGCTTCATCACGAACTTGCTTGGCTCTGAACTTGGCATCCTTTTCAGCTCTACTTTGCTTGTATCTAGCGTAGGCTTCATCCATTTGTTGTTCCATGTCACGCTCATACTCTTCATCAGAATCAAGATTTTCGTCCATTTCCATATCCATTTCTCTGATACGACCACGAAGGTTTTTATCAACCTTGACGTCGTTATCATCATCGTCAGAAGCGAATTCATCGGCCATAGACATATCGCCATCGTGAAGTTTAGCGAGCGAATCGTCTTTGTTGATCTTTTTGATGTTGAACACTTCCTCATCAGCAACACCGCCATCTTCTAAGGCAATATCAGTAGGAATGATCATATTCAATTGCATACGTTGAATCAACTTCATCTTCTTTTCATTTGATTTTCTCTTCTCTCTCTTCCTCTTAGCAGCCTCTTCCTTGGTCAAATTAAGAAGCTCAGCTTCAAGTAATTCATCTTCGTCAAGAGGTTCTTCCTCAATCAATGATGCCTTGGCCTTTTCTTCTTCCTTTTTGTCCATCTTGTATTCTTCACGAAGAGCAGCTCTCCATTTCAAAAGAGTCTTAAAATCACCTTTGCCCAAAACCTTTAAATCTTCACAGTTGACCTTGACATCTTCGGTGGTGATATCACGCTTTAAAAGTTCTCTTGCTTCATCAGAATTCCATGTGAATTGATTGTAAGAACCCAAAGTAGTGATAGGGTCTTGAGAACGAACGAAATCCATGACATCAGTTGTCTTGTGTAAAGTATAATCACCATCCTCATAACCATCTCTGTGTCTGTGCTTCTTTTCAGGTTTGAAAATATCAGTCATCTTCTTTTGTTCCTCAGCACCAATATCAGAGAAGACGGATTTAGGATCCAAGATACGAGGATCAATCTTTTTGGGTGCAATGAAATCACGACATACAACGAAAATTTCAGCAGAAACGTTACGTGAAGAGGGAGGCTTTGTAGCTTCTACTTTGCGGAAAAGTTGTTGGAAAACCCAAAGCAATTTGTTGTAATCTTTGGATCTGAAAACCTTGGTGACAAAGGTACCACCTTTGGTCAAGAATTCTGTTGCAAGTTTTAAGGAAACAAGTACAAGTTCTGATTGTGAGAAAGCATCATGAACCCAAGCTCTACCGACGTTGGGAGCACCATCATGAAGAACGCTAATAGTAATTGAGTTAGAATTCTCTTGCAGTGTGTCAATTATATATCGTTATATTTACACATCGGCTTTCCAGGTCTTCATTTCTTGTCTCAAGTTTTGTCTACATCTTTCAGTTGTAATATCGTCTTGGAAAGTAATAACACCAGGAATAGGCTTAATAGCAACAAGATCGACACCTACAATCCAGTAAGAAAAGTTAAGATCTACATTCTATACTGTTGAGCAATGCCTTTCATTACCAATAACTAAACTCTTTTGAGGCATATACTTTTGTGCCACTTGAAGCCTATAGATTAGTTTAGATCAGTTTAATGAATGCTAGTAGATCAGTTATGTTTGAGTCTTACCAACCACCAGGAGCAGCACACAAATCGATCAAAGCTCGAGATTTCTCCAAAAAGTTGTATTTTTTGTTCAATTGAATAAGCTTGAAAGCGGAACGAGCACGATAACCTTGTTCCTTGGCTAAATGGTAATACTTATCCAAACGCCCTATTCAAAAGTCAAGAAGCCGTATAAGTAAGCTTTGCAAAAGAACAGTACAGGTGCAGTGTGTTATTACCTTTGGAGTTTTTCTTCTCTCTTGCTTTACCCATGATCTGCTAAATATTATTACAAGTAATATATAAAAGAGTTGCAACTAATAGACTTTCTCCTCTCGAAAAATCCTAAAATTGGTATCGAAAAAAAGGACAGACAAGCCACCCGTGACCATCTTTTCGGTTTATTTGATTGGATGCATAAATTGCATTTCTGTAACACACTTCAATGTACGAAACTGGATGAGATCTGTGTGAACCCTACTCGTTAGTCAAGGACAAAGAAACTACTCGATTAATATTTACCCAATCACAATTTTTTTAATACACTTACAGCCATTTTGAAAGCCTAAATTAGTCACAAAAAATAAAAAAAAACGAATAGATTGATTTTTTATGATAATTTGGTTAGTTGAACAGAAATGCTTCCCTTCCCATCATATTATCGCTTCCTAGAAGATATAACATTTGAGCGATTCTGGATAAGGAGTGTGCCATATCGCGAAATAGCAACTTACTTTGTCGGCAACAAATAGCTTTGATTTTCAAATCAAGCACATCAACATCAAATCGCAAATTGCTTAGTCTATGTTATGTAGAGACAAAACTATGTATTTATTCGAAATGTATACACTTTTATGTACATAGAATCTAGTTTCTGTGACAAGAGTTTTACTACCAGTGGCCGCTTGAAATTGAGCTGTCAGGGTAAAATTACGTGCGTGGACCCTGCAGGGAAAAGTGAAGTGAAAAGGGAAAAGGGAAGTATGATGCATACGCGGTTAGCATATGGAAAGGAAACAAACAAAACAAGAGCACGTCTTTCTTGTAAACTACTTAACAAACGCCTTTTCATCCAAACACCTATTATGTAAACCTCTACTACAGAGCAAAGCACTTTTAATGTTCTTCTTATTCTCAAAATAGTTTGTATTAAACAAGAGCATGCATTCACACCTAACTTTGTGAGGAAGAGACATGTAAAATACGGCTACAATGAACTACACTGCAGGCTGCTATATTTGTTCCATTCCTATTGGTCGATGTTTTCGCACAGCATTAATTAAATCCAATAAGCATATGTCATAATGATTTGTTTCGTACTTTTCTCAACTTATCTGAATATTCCCTCTCATGGCTTCGGTAAAGTAGTGAAGATAGTTTCTATTTGAGAATGAAGCAACTAAGATTGTTTTTCACAGTTCTTTTTCGACGATTACCACTTTCCCAGTGAACTATACAATAAGGAAACTGGTGACTTTACTGCGCCAATTCGTACTCTGCTTGATTTCGCCCCTCACATTCTTCAGCAACTCCCAAAAGAAGAGAAGGTAGGTCAATGACGAACTCTCAAAGATAAACTAGCTACTAAATGACAGTATTATGCCATTTCAGGATCAAAAACCGATTCATTCCGAAGCTCAAGATTCATGGACAAAGAACTTCTTGTCCAACACCACCAACAGCCACTTTAGCTCTTTATTAACATCCGAGAGAACAAAAGCTATTACAGAATTTGTTATACGTTGCGGAAATGAGTATTTGAAATCCACGAGTGATAAGAGACGCGGGGAAGAAGAATTTAAAAGATTTAAGGCGGAAGATAGACGTAGAAGAAGACGCGAAAATGAGAAGCGTTGGTTTTTCGAACGAGAGGCAGTGTCGTCTTCCTCAGAAGAAGAGGAGGATAAAGAAGAAGAAATGAGGGAGAGAGCTAGAAAGGAGGCAGAAGACAAGAAAAAGAGGAAGGAAAAGGAAAAGAAGAAACCAGAAGATGCAAGTGAAAGGTCAAAAGAAAGTCAACAACTAACCAAGATAGCAGATAACTCGACTTTAGTAAAGTCAGCAGTTGCTGCAAGTGTTCTCTCACTATCTTTATATTCGACTTATCAAGCGAGCGTTGCGTTTAGTGACATCTCATTTCATAATCAATTAGAGTTGTTGGTGACACAAGTCCAATCAATTATACAAAGCACTGAAGTGTGGATCGAAGAACACGAGAAGATGAACGATAAAGTACCCAGTCGAGTTCGATCAGATGTAACTGTCATTAAACAACTAATTGAAGATATCGTTCGACTTGATCCTCGTGCAAACAAAAAAGTCGAGGCTGCAGGGTGGGGCTGTGGGGCTGTGGGAGGTTTATCGGCATTGGGTGGTATGGCACTCGGAAGTGCTGCTGTTGCCACAGGTGGTGCAGCGCTTGCACTGGGTGGTGTCATTGTTATGATATCCGCCAAGGCACAATCGTCCGGTAAAAGTAACATAGGCGCTAGAATTTTACTAGAGAATAAAGTGCGCGAAAATGTCAGAACCTGCGAACAAAAATCAGAAGAGAGAGAGCGAATTATCGCAGAAGCATTTAGCACTTTCCCGAAGGTAGAAAAAATGGAGGAGAAGCCTGTGAAAATTGGTAGCAAAAGGTAAATTATACTAATTAGAAAGGTTTAACAGATAACGTCATTAATGTATTTTCTTTAAAAAAAGTAGAAAACTAAAACAGGAAGTAAGTGATCCTGTTCCCAGCACCAGCTATACAGTGACCCCTCCCCCTAAGAAAGAGAGAACATCAGTGCTCTCCGGCTAAAACTTAATAAAATCACCTTATCCTTTGTCAACAAAACATTCGTCATTGATAGCTAATGTTGGCGTTGAAACCCAGGTTAACCCCAGTGATAGAAAATATGCACAAAGCTACTTAGGGTTGCATGATAAAGGCACTTTTGAGTACTTAACCTGTTTGTTCTACAATGGAGTAAGCTTTCTCCTTTCTCTACTCCTCTTTTGCAGATCGCAGTAGTATAAAAATGCAATTGTGATCGTGTATATACGCCTTTAAGTTATGATGGAAGTCATTGGAAGAATACGCGGAGAAAATTTAAAAGTATTGTTTCATATACGCATGCATTAAAAATCTTGTTCGGATTTTAGAGAACGATTGCATTTCAAGCAGTGATATCCATTCGATGCAAATATGTCCCACCATTTTCTGGAATGCTGTGGAAACACTGTTGTTTACAGTCGAAGCCTCTCTTTGGTAAACCAGCATTGTTGTCTGCAGATATCTAGCATTTTCATCATTTTTCCAGCAAGTACCACAAAATTCGCGGAGTTTCATCGATTTTCTCGGATCTTCCACACTCTTCCAGTGAGAAGCCTTCTTTGGGTTAAAACACCGCTTTTGAAAATGATATAAATGCAAACCCCCAACCTATTCACAATTCTTTTTTCATCAAATATATCTCTTAATATTATACTTACATACATACTATGAGTGGAATGAATTTTACTGAAAAGGTAGAAAAAGCTCTCGCTAGTGCTCAAGCTTTAGCTCGTGAATTTGGAAACTCTCAAATAATGCCCGCTCACGTCGCCTGTGCATTATTTGACGAAACTGAAGGACCTACTCTATTCAAGTCGATTGTTGAAAAAGCCGGTGCTGAAGCAACAACTGTCGAACGTGGATACAAGAAGATGATGGTCAACTTACCATCCCAAGACCCTCCACCAACCGATATCTCTATTAGTCCTCAAACTGGTAAGCTTTTACGTGGTGCCGAGAAGTATATGAAAGATCAAAAGGACTCGTTTATTTCGATCGATCATATTATCTTGGCTTTGGCTGACGAAGACGCTACCTTCAAGCCTATGAAGGATGCTGGTATTACCAAGAAGGCTCTTCAAGCTGCTGTGTCTCAAGTCCGTGGCAATCGTCGTGTGGATTCCAAGAATGCCGAAGAAGTTTACGAAGCTCTTGCCAAGTACGCTATCGATCTCACTCAAATGGCACAAAGTGGTAAGCTCGATCCCGTCATTGGTCGTGATGACGAAATTCGTCGTGTCATTCGTGTGCTTGCAAGACGTACCAAGAATAACCCTGTCTTGATCGGTGAACCTGGTGTTGGTAAGACTGCTATTGTTGAAGGTTTGGCTCGTCGTATCATTGAGCGCGATGTACCACAATCTTTGCAATGCAAGTTATTTTCATTGGATATGGGTGCTTTGATTGCTGGTGCCAAGTATCGTGGTGAATTTGAAGAACGTTTGAAGGCTGTCTTGAAGGAAGTCAAGGATTCTGAAGAAGGTGTCATCTTGTTTATTGATGAAATTCACACTGTTCTTGGTGCTGGTAAGGGTGAAGGTTCCATGGATGCTGCCAATTTACTGAAACCCATGTTGGCTCGTGGTGAATTACGTTGTATTGGTGCCACCACTCTCAGCGAATATCGTGAAATTGAAAAGGATCCTGCCTTTGAACGTCGTTTCCAGAAGGTTGATGTCGGTGAGCCTTCTGTTGCTGCTACTATCTCTATTCTTCGTGGTCTCAAGGAACGTTATGAAAACTACCATGGTGTCAAGATTACTGATTCTGCTTTGGTTCAAGCTGCTCAACTTTCTGATCGTTATATCACTACTCGTTTCTTGCCCGATAAGGCTATCGATTTGATCGATGAGGCTGCTGCCAATACTCGTGTCCAACTTGATTCCAAGCCTGAAGAAATCGATATTCTCGAAAGAAAGCACTTCCAACTTGAAATTGAAGCAAAGGCTCTTGGTAAGGAAAAGAACAATGCTGAATCCAAGGAACGTTTAGCCGCTGTCCAACAAGAAATGGCTCGTATTGATGAAGAACTGAAACCCTTGAAGCTCAAGTACGAATTAACCAAGGGTCGTCTTGATGAAATCCGTGATTTGAAGCAAAAGTTGGACGACCTCAAGTCCAAGGCCGTTGAAGCAAAGAACCGTTATGATCTTGATACTGCTGCTGATATCGAATACTATGCTATCCCCGATGTTGAGCAACGTATCGCTGAACTGCAAGCTGAGAAGCAACGCAAGGTGAATGAAGAACTCGCTAATGAAAGTGCCAATAGCGACAATACTATTTTGTCTGAAGTCGTTCGTCCCGAACAAATTATGGAAGTTGTCTCTCGCTGGACTGGTATCCCTGTTCAAAATTTGGCAAGAACCGAGCGTGAAAAGCTTTTGAACATGGAAGCTGAAATCTCCAAGACTGTCGTTGGTCAAGATGCTGCTGTTCATGCTGTCTGTAACGCTATTCGTCTCTCTAAGGCTGGTCTTCAAGATCCTCACAAGCCCTTGGCCTCTTTCATGTTCTTGGGTCCCACTGGTGTTGGTAAGACTTTACTCTGTAAGACTCTTGCTGAATTCTTGTTCGATGATGAACGTGCTATGATTCGTATTGATATGAGTGAGTTGATGGAACAACACAGTGTCGCTAAATTGATTGGTGCTCCTCCTGGTTATGTTGGCCATGAAGATGGTGGTCTCTTTGAAGCTGTTCGTCGCAAGCCTTACGCTGTTGTTCTTTTGGATGAATTGGAAAAGGCCCATAAGGACGTTGCAAATGTTCTTCTTCAAGTCCTCGATGAAGGTTTTATCCACGATTCAAAGGGTCGCAAGATTGATTTCCGCAACACTATCATTGTCATGACCTCTAACTTGGGTGCAGGTCTTCTTGTCGATCAACACAAGGACGATATGATCATCTTGAAGGAAAAGATTTTGGAAGTCGTTCGTCAACACTTTAGTCCCGAATTCACCAACCGTATCGATGAACTTGTTATCTTCAACCGTCTTACTCAAAGCAATATTACTGGTATCGTCGATGTCCGTCTTGATGAAATTAGAACTCGTCTCGCCGATCGTAAGATCACTCTTCAAGTCTCCAATGCTGCCAAGGAATGGCTCGGTGAACACGGTTATGAACCTATCTTTGGTGCTCGTCCTTTGAACCGTCTTATTCAACAAAGTTTATTGAATCCTTTGGCAAGACTTATCATCGATGGCGGTGTTCGTAATGGTGAAATTGCTCACGTTGGTCTCTCTGCTGATGGCAAGAAGATTGAAATTGCTCGCAACCATGAAAGCGAAGCAGGTTATATCACTGAGGAACCTATGGAAGAAGATGAAGATCTTGACATGGATTAAGTAACTTGGTAAAAAATCCCCATTATTGTATATTAGCATAAAAAACACTATTGTAAATTGAAAATATCACCTTTATTGCATTCAAATATAAATTAATAAAACATTATCATCTATAACTTGAAATATTCTTGTCTTGATATTTTGTCCATATCTTGTTTATCCCCTTATTTCACCCCAAAATAAGATAATATGTTGAAATAATGATGATCTTGGCTATCATTTGTTTCGAATTGGTGGTCCCTATTCTCCACCTGATCACAGGTTAATTACACATTAAAGCTGGTAACATAAGTACGGCAAACTGGAAAGATATATGTCCATTATATAAACAACCCCGTGGTACCCCAATGAATGACCGTATTGTAGGAGTATATTCTGGTAGGTGTATGTTTAAGAGGAATCTCTATCTACACAGATACAATATTATCAAAACAGATCATTTTTTGGATAATGGAATATCGAAATAATAGCAAGTGTCCAACTTGATTGTTCAGTCAATAATTAATCATTTTTTGGCTCTTTCGTGATAAACTAGCTTGCATTTCTAAAAATATTGACCACAAACATTTATTTCATTCTACTTTTTCTTCTTCTTTATTGTTTCCTCTATCATGAATGTTTAAATATTGTATTTGTTTCCCACATCAAGTACATTCCGCATAAATTCGGTGGTGTACATGCGCGATGGAAGACTTCATCTCCACGGCCGTAAAGAGGTCCGCGTTCTTTGCCCTTTCAAAAAGGAAAATTGGAAAGCCGAAGGGTCACAAACATACAAGACTCGTATAGCGACCTTCAAAGCAGGAAGGTTGCCAGCACTGAGGAGGTTTTGAGCCTCCTGCGATTGAATGCTGTGGAAAGTCAAAGGTAAAACACGATTTCGCTTAAAATTGCACATATTCACGTAAACACACGTATTAGGATTCATGACTTCATGAAAGGCTATAAACACAGAGAAGCAAAGGGTTATGCATACAGTGATAGGCAAATGGCTACTGACTTTGCTGCACGGCTCACCATTAGAGACACAACCAATGGTGAGCCACATAAACTTGCGCATACCTCTGCGGCAGCAGCAAGACGAACCCAAAGACGTGAGTTTAGAAGGGAGGCGTCATGCCAAACTCACCACGGGCGAGCAATCGTTCCATACGGCGATGCCTCGTTGATGTCCACATACAAAGGGCACACGCCGTGCCCGTCAAGGTATTTTATTTCGTTTTGACACGCAGCTTATCTCAACTAACCAGTCATATTAGAGCATCCAACGGGCAATGGCCAAGTTGGCAATTGTCTTGCGTGTGGACGAGTTTCGCACTTCCAAAACTTGTTCAAAGTGCTATGGAGAACTAAGGAATGTATACTACGACAGTATCCACAACAATGGAAAAAAAAATGCAAGTTTTTCAAAGACTGTTATGCATTATGAAGTCAATGAAAATATCCCCAACAATAAAGCGAAAGCCATCAAGTTGCTTAAATATATCTTTATTGACTATAACGCGAATTGTGAAAAACCAGCGTATTATACGCAAGCCAATGAACGAACACCCTACTGCGAATATGTATTCCCAATTTTCAAATACTTTAGCGCAGTGTATAAAAGCCTGACTTTTATGTGGTATGTATTTATGTAATACACAGGTTCACCATTTAATGTTTTTAACTTAAAATATCTTTTCGTGAATTACAACAGGTGTGAAAAAGGGCTTGAGGCAAACAAGCAATTGGCAGTATGTCTTGACGATGAACAGAAGAAGTTGATGGATGGAAGTGGATATACCCACGTAGCGTTAAAGACAAAGCTTAGAGTCGTGATAGAATGCTCTGGGTAAATTGGTTTTATTGTCTTGCGAAAGGACGCATATGTATGTACATATCGATTAATTAAAAAATAATAATATGAAATGCTTATAGTGAAGTGGATGGTGATCATACTGAAGAAGATACCTTGAAATTGATGGAAGCCACAAGCAGATGCTTGAAGAGCGAGATAGGTCGCTATCAATCCTCCAGCTGGTCCACGTTTGGTGATCGAAAGGTGCTCGCGATTCAAGTGGTTAACAGCACCATCACCTTATTATCAACTAAAAGAGTAGAAGGCAACAAATGGGCATTCATTGAACAAATATCAGCTTCTATTCCTCGCGATTGGGAAGACAGAATGTATTGGACCAAAGTAATTGAGCTCTTGATGAAGTTAAATGTAAGTTTATTGTTAACTTTTCAGAATACCTATTATCTAACCATACGTAACAATAGGAGTTGCTGACTGAGCAGGCGGAGATTACTCAAAAGCTGAAGTTGGAACATGTCGGCCTGATTGAAGTTAGTCCTGAAGATACGATAAAGTCTCGATTGAATGGTACCGCAAATTAAATACCAGGACTATGCAAATGGTTGTACGCAGAAGTTACTGTAACAGCACCACACCTACCGCATGAACATCGGTGCCAATAAATATAAATAATCATTAATATGGTTTACAAATTAACTCTTTTAAACACACTAAAATTCTCTGTCATGTATGGAGCAGAGCATAACCGTTCTGATAAATTAACAAAGACATGTCATTTATAAATACAATAAATTATAATATGATGAAAAATAAACTTTTTATAAGCGTTCAACTCCTCCTAGTTTTATGATCTGCGAGAATACCCTGTCGAATTACGAGGATTATTCAAAACCAAGTGGTATAGTGCCTGAGTATCCGGTCTTTGGTTATGAGACATACAGATATGAATGACGGGCTTGTCACCGCCGCCATTATAATAAGCCAAACGGATATTCTCTCCAGATATAACTTGAACAAGTGCACCCTATTATTTTTTTGACAAAATTTAGTGATCTGTTTCAATAAATTTTTTCGCGTGTATATAATACTTACAGTTTCCACATGACGGACTTCGACAAAGAAGGGATCTATCGCGATAATGTAAGGATGTTCATATACAATGTGAGTAGGAGTACCTTCCCAGTCACACACGGTTGCAGGCCTAAGAGAAGAAGAAGAGGGAAATGAGTTCTCAAACTTTCATGATCGATGGTAAACATCAAAATACTTACTTTCTCTTGTCAGGTCGAGGTACCAATGAACCGTTACGGTTATTAACATAGAATGCAAACTTATCATAACACAACAAAAACTTATCGCTAATACGATACATGGCCAAAGGTTTCAATGGTTCAGTGTGGCGAGTGACAAAGTAGAATTCTGGATCTTCAGTGTCAGGGATATCACGATTTACAGTCAAGTTTTCGGGGTCGATGACCTCAAAACCTCTGACACAGACAATATTCAATTTGGCCTTCAAGAAGTGAATATTGCTAGCTTCGGCACCAATATAGAAATCCTATCAGAAAAAATTATATATTAATCCAAAGCTCATGCATTCAGGGCGGACATCACTTGACTCACCTTGTACTTTTTGAACCACACCAAGTAATCGGGTCGGTTACTGAAGAGCGATGAGCGTTGAGTCAAAAGCTTCTCATTTTTAGGATCTCGTAAATCACAGAAAGGTTCTAAAGCGAGGAACACGTTCTTCTTCTTTTTGAACACAAGCAAATCACGGCCATTACAATAACCAAGTTGGAAGAAATTGACTGATGTAGCAATTTCCATCTCGATACGATCAATAGCTTTAGTATTACTCTTGGAATCAAGGACATCCAAGGGGTAAGCACGGAGTGCTTTTTCTAGAAAAGAAAATAAATAAATAAACGCATCAGCAAAAAAAAAACAAACAAATAAAAAGATCAAGTGGGTATGTTGTGCTCAAGTTACCTGTCAAAACAATCAAAATATGGAACTTTTCAATGACGCCCAATTGAATAACGCTTTCACATTGAATGATACGACGAACAGAGCTATCGTGTCCCTCTGTTTTGAAAAAGACACCATTATCCGTACCGATAGCAACCTTGCTTTCATTTTGTGCGGAGATGAAAGGGACGGAACAGTTGACACGTGTTGTTGTACCAGAGGGTTGGCCAGAGCCAATATTGCGGAAATTGACATCGTCCAGAGGGCGCAAATCAAATACATCACAATCACCGTGACGTTTCTTCATGGTAGCCGTGGCGTCTTCGATAGCCTTTGTCCATTGATTTTTCTCCTCTACTGAAGAACAAAAGAATTGATACAAATTACCACCGCGAGAGCTTAAATGACGCAAAGTCAAGGTCACACCCATTTGGCCAGGCACGTTGTATGCGTTTCCAGTGTTGGGCACAGCCAATAACCACAACGAGATGGGCTTCTTCCAAATTCTGTATTCCTCTCCAGTGTTTGTCTTGCGCATCTTGGTCATAATGACCATATGATCAAACACAAATGCATAGATATCATTTTTGTCTGCTACATCCATACTACCACTACGACGCTTCAATGTACCACGGTGGTATAAACGTCTGTTGGGATCATCCAATTGCAAGTCGTGCCATTCGTTTTGCTTGAAGGTGATACTGTCACGAATCTGCAGAATATTCAAACGAGCCTTACTATGTACGGCGTTCAGATCGGCCTTGGCAGCGACTGATTTGATGATTTCGTAACTACGAAGCAAAAACACGCGATCAGGGTGGTCTTCGGGTGTCTTTTTCAATAGGGCTTCAATCAACAAAGGATAACGCTGCATACGTGTGACAGGACACAAAAGGTAATGCCAAATGTTCAAACGATCCGTACGCTCGTGCTTGGAAATCTCCTTGGCAAATTTATCAAAGGCGGGATTGTTCTTCATTTCAGCCTCAGCTAAATACTTGGCCAACATAGCGTGAGGACTGTAAGTGACATACGGCTTCTCGAAAAAATTGCATGTGCTGTAAGAGAATATCAGTGTGTACGTGAACAGGCTTACCGATATTTTCTCGGTAACGAGCTAATAGGTCTTTAAAGAATGCTTCACTAATTTGCATCAATTCTTGATAATTGTTGAAGACGGTTTGGATAAAGTGATACAAGCGATCATTCTCGATAGCTCCAGATCTTTCAAGTCCTTAGCACAACAACCTTTCAAAAAGAATTAATATTCCATCTTTTTGAGTGAGACTTTTCGAGCATACCTCATGAAGAATTCTCAAATCAGAAAGGTATTTCTCTTCGGAATACATGGTTTCATTCAATACTCTTGCTGCCAATTTCTTTCTTGTCCATCTCCTTCAAAAGCTCCTTGTCAACGCCAGCAGCCCAAGCTTCATGTGGCATCATCTATAGAATCATTTTATGTTAATGACCGGTTTTATGCTCGAATTGATAAAAATACTTTACCCATCCACCTGCAGGGGAACTTGTTGACTTTGTGGAAGTATTGCGAGAAACAGTTACTTCAGACTAAAAAAGGTGAAAATTAGTGCGACTTCTTTCAAAGTGCATACGGACGAATGGATCAGACTCACCTTGTGGTCACCCAAAAAGTCCTTTCCATTGTTGGGACATCTATCAGAGTAACAACCTCCTTGACCAGGTCTACAAGCATAACTGTAACAAGGTGTCAAACTGGGGATTACACCCACGGGTACACAATCATCCGTGATATCCTCCTCTAAAAAGTAAGTGTCATCTGAATTGTACATGGTATTCGAGATCAATGATCTTTGCGAGTACTGCGTAGGAGAGAATAAAGCAGGCTTGCATCGCATCAAAGCGTTGGCTACAAGGACGCAAAATTCCTCAGGAACTTCATCCTTCAATAAACCCTTGATAATAGTCTACAAATAAACATAGAGATGAATACCTGTTTAAAAATATCAAAAGTCAAATTATACTTTACCACAGCTTCTGAACCGGTAAAAGACTCGTTGTATTCACTAGCACACCATAATTCTCTAACGTGCTCCAATCCTTTGACATGACGAATAAATGCTCTTGATAAAACAGAAAGAAGACCATAATTGGGTTCCAGAACACGAGTTTCCTCCTCCGTTGGAGGAACCACAGCAGGTTGATGAGGCTCCTCCTTTTGCACTGTTTCAGGTTGAGGTTGATGACGAGGAAGAGCAGGAGCTTCTTTCTCCAACATTTGGGGTATTTGAGGTACTTGTTGATAGTCATAATAATTATTTTGAGGTGGCAAAGGAGGAGGAGGAATAGATTGCTGCTGGTGATGTTGTGGCTCAGGGAAGAAGTGTTGTTGTTGTGGTTGTTGCTGCTCTTCTACACGTTGTTGATGATCGTACTGCTGTTGATAAACGGGTTGTTGTTGAGGGACAACTTGAGGAGGAGGAGGAGGAGGTACAGCGTTTGCGGTGGTTGGATCGTAACGTGTTTGATCCGAATTTCGGGTAAAATATTCATCTTCATCACTGTCAGTGTCAGGTGATACGGGGATAAAAGGCATTTCACCATCGTTTTCCATATTACCATTTTCTGGTAAATAAGTGTATCTAGGACGCTCAATTGTCATGATCATGTTGTTTCTTAAAGAAGAAGGTGTACGACGGTGTTGTTGTTGCTGCTGCTGCTGCAGTTGCTGTTGTTGTGGTGGAGATGTTTGATGATGATCGTACATAGGCTGAGGAGCAGGTGTAGTACGGAATCCTCCAGCAGCAGTGGGAGGATAAACAGGTGGAGTACTATGCGTTGTTGAAGGAGTGGAAACAGTGAAACTAGAATCTGATACATGATGAGACACTCTGGGACGATAAGATTGCTCAATGAGTTCTTGAGTAGCACTAGGATAACCAACAATGGTTTGGTATGGCTGAGCTTGAGGAAAACGAGGGGAACTTGGCGGAGAAGCTGTACTTTGGCTGAGGTTCCTCTGGTGATGATATTGTGGGGGAGGGTATACAGAATCTTGTCTTTGTTGTTGTTGTTGATAATGTGGAGTTGGCATAGAATACACACTATTATTGACAGCAGGCGGGGTCGAACTATCGATCATACCATAGGATCCGGCAGTAACAGAAGAAACTCTTTGAGGTAAAGGTGTCTGTTGTGCATATTGTTCGTGGTTATTGTTATTACCCGTGGGAGGAGGATAACCATAACCCATATCGGGTGGATAATAGTATTTATTGGATCCTTCCAACTGACTATTAGGATAATAACCATTATTTTCATTACGTGGCGGAGGAGGAGGAGGTGGTTGTTGTTGTTGTCCCATAGTATTGTTGCTGTTGCCATAGTAATTAAAATAATTAGAAGACTAAAAAAAAAAATATAATATTAATTTTCTTGTCTCGATATATTCAATAAAGACTTACGCTTTGATGCTGAATAGGTTGATGTTGTCCATAATCATAACCGTTATAATGTTGTTGTTGTTGATGAGGCTGAGCTCCAACAAGCGAATTCAACATTTCGTCTACTTCATCTATAGGATTGTTGTTATTATTATTGGAGTTATAATAATGTTGTTGGTGTTGACCCGACATGTTTTAAATAAAAAAGAAGAGGAGTAAACGCTGTAACAAGATTATTATGACCTTATAATTTTTTCAAGTTGAATTGACGAAAAGAACGAAAAGAAAAATACAAGTATCACTTTTTCCCTTCTGCTCGCTGCTGTTGCTTGTGTTTTCAAAACTGCTGACGGGATTTAAAATAGTTATTTTTGGGTGTGTCCATCTTCTGCTTATGGTGATTCATGGAACAAGGTCTTTTGGGTGCATCTAGCATTGAATCTCATATTTTGCATATAAAGTTGAATCATTATTTTATTTATTTCAAAGCATAGAATTTTTTAAAAAAAAAGAAAGCGACTAGTGTGGTATATAGTATATAATTGATCATGAGAAAAGCAAATGTGTGTTTTTATCAGTTAGACAGCCAAGCCAACAGAGCTTGGAGTAGTAGTTGCTGAAGAGGGAGTGTCAGACTTTTTTGAAGCCAATAATTTTGCATAACGAAGACCACAGGCATTACATAATTCTTTGGGACCGTTGGGACCTTTTCTCCACTCGGGTGAGTCTGTGCTTTGACATTGGGCACACATTTTAGGAATATCAACATTTTCAGTAGCCTTCTTCTTCTTTTGCTTTCTGCGCTTAGGGTTAGCATAATTCTCGAGTTGTTCCTTCAATTTACGATTGGCCAATTGAAGTTGGTGAAGTTCGTATTGCCAAGAAGTACCTCTGACAGTCTCTAATTCAGAAAACAAGTTTTCATCATTGTCTGAGGGTGCTTCCATAACGGATTCCAATACAGGTGTATTATTGGTGGAACTGTTTTCTTTAGCTCTAATTTGAATGAGGGCAAAAGAGGGACGACCAACTCCGAAAGAGACATCACCAGGGTAGAAGGTAGAGAACACTGGAATGTAATCACCTTTACTGTTTTGCATAGAATGATGAAGATTGACGATACGACCTTCTTTGACTAATTCAAGAGCGCGAGTGATATCCCGGACATTGTTGTCACCGACGTATTGGTAAAGAGTAGCACCTTCAAGGGCATCTGCAGAGAAACCAACTACTTCTTCACTTGTAGGGGTGACATGTAAGAATAAACCATTCAAGGTAGCCTTTGTCCAGAATTCAGGGCCATTTGTAATATCAGTTGCATGAACAATTTCTTTACGAACTAATTCATACATTGGTCTCTCACGACCAGCCAAGATAAGACATTTACGTCCCTTACTTTGATCAACGTGAATCTTTCCTTGGCATTCCATCCACATGTAACCAGAGTATTTACGACGTACACGGAAGATGATATTGACCACCTTGTCGGTATTACTAGCGGCTTCTTTAATTTCTCTCATGACAGGTACAATATCAGAGGGATGACAGATAGAAGATAAAGGATGACCAACCAACTCCTCTGGGTCATGTTCCAACAAATGAGAAGAAGATCTTGAACAATAAAGGAAGAAACCTTTCAAAGATAACACGTGAATGAAATCTTCGGATTGATCCAAAAGAAGTTTGTTCCACTCTTGTTGTAATTGTTGTTCGTTGTCACCGGAACAGTTGACAAGTTCAAGAATCTCGGGAGAAGCCAATGTAGAGGATGCAGGGGCAGTGGTAGGCAATTCACGGAAATAGTCATCGACAGGTTCCGAACTGTAGCCTATAATAATAAATAATAAGTAAGAATTCTTGCTTGGGGTCTAGCCAATTGTGTTATGACGTACTGCTTCCAGGAATATAAGGAGGGATGTTCATTTGTTGATAGTTCACCAAGTAAGTACCATCTAATGAACCAATGATGTTTAGTAAAGAGTATTATAAAGGTGATATTTAGCAAGTACCTTTCATCTTTTCCAAAATGGCATTGGGCTGTTCTACCAAATCGACTTGTAAACCGACAAAAAAGGCAACTTCATTGTTATCGTTGGTGATGGGAATGACGGTGATTAAATTGACAAAGGGCTATACACGTTTTATCAGTATATATAAATTTATCAATTTTATGAATATTCTAGACTTACTTGTCCACCTTTACGATAGTTAATAATACTAGCTTGGTGTTCCTTATTTTGCAACATTTGTGCCTTCAAGTGATAGACAGCTTGGTTGTCGGTGTAAGTACGACGAGAACCGCAAGTGACTTGACCATCGGGAGCTTGTAAGAAACGACAGTTACGTCCAACAATTTCGTTTGCATGGTAGCCTGTCAAATGTTCAAAGGTAGGAGAACAATACACAATAGGACAATCATATTGACGAGCATCGGTTACTAGGAAGGAACAAGACATATCAATTGGACCTAAATTGATTTGTGGATTGGGTCTATATAAGGCTAATAATTAGTATATTCTAGACCAAATTATAAATTAACTGAATATACCTATTCACTAATCGAGATAAGACACCAACCATATCGAATCCAGAGCTTGAATAGACACCAGTCAATGGTGCTTTTGATGATTCGTCAACTTCTACGGGTGTAATAGTTGGTATTTCAACAAGTTGTCCGTCGTTTGCAACTGGTTGAGTCAAACCAGGAATATTGAAAGGTGTCTCTTCTGCAACTGCAGTTTGTTGTTGATTCCAATTACTAGATTTCTCAAATTGTGTCATTTTGAATTTTCTACTTTATTAAAAAGAAAAAAATGAAAGTGAAAAAGAGGTTTTAACAAAAAAGAAAAAAATGGGTCCTATTTTATAAACTAGTGGTATTGGAAAAGTTCTGTAAATGGAAAGGGCTATTTGATTGGCTAATGAATTAGGATTGACAAGCTTTAAAATTGCGGCGATTGAATAGATATTCCATAAATCAGGTAAAAAGCACTCCCGAAAAGGCAGTGGAGTTGGTTTTTCTCACTGAAAACATTTTTGCATTATAACAAATTCGCGTTAGTGCTATATTGCGGTCACTCAAAATATAAAAAAAGAATCTTCTATCGCCTTCTCTAATATCATAAACTCTGTTCAAACGTAAAAATATAAATATGAATACAAACAGTGTGTTTGGTAAATAAAAAAGGGGAGGGCAATGTTTTACCCCTCCCCAAACCAAAGGAGAATCCAACTACAGCAATTCCAAACATTATTTATAGGGGAAAAGGAACTATACTTTTTCGTTCGAAGCCCGGGTGGGGCGTGTTGTACTAATAGGTATACACACGTAGGTAAATAGCGACACATCCACATACTTAGTTCTCCTCACCATGTAATATCATTATCTATTCATGATTTCCCCCAACTGTTTCTATTAATACATATATAACCTGGCACTGCTACATATCTCCAGTTGCATTCACATTTAACTCAACATACAAACAGGTTTTCGCATTTGTACCCCCTATCTCCTTAAAAAAGCTTAAAATCAAAGACCTAAATTGTTTTTAACCAAAAACTACCTGGTCGATTGCAATTTACCCACCCGCTGATACCTGGGTTTAAGATGCGAAATTTATCATCAAATCAGAAAATCATTACAAAGTGGATGTACATACGCAAGTGCGTTTACATCGTGGTAAAACATATTTATAAACTCATAGGCAGCGCAAATTCATTCCAGATAGATTCAGTGCATGTGTTTATATAACCTCGTATTTACACATCCGTTATGTGTAAAAAAGGAAAAAATTTGAGGCGTTTTGATGTCTCCCCCGTTCATTTGTTTGTTTGTTTAAATAAAGTTAATCAGTCGAGTATTCTAGATGTTTAACTAAAGGGAATATACAACTATTCCGACTTGTTGTCTCTCCATGGGGTAAACGTAAATTCACGTACACATGTAAGGAGAATCGATCGTTTTAACTTGTTCATATGTAGTGACCCCACAATTTGATTTATTTAATTACAGCATTATATGCAAACGATCATTACTTGAAGGTAATAGGTTGCCAAGTAATTTTGAGACATATAACTTGAGCCACCAAATATGTGTGTGTATCCTTCAAATAGATCAAGCTCTAATAGTCACCACAGATGTATGTAGCTCTCCTTACACTTTTACAAACAACTATGCCGTATGTATCTACGTATGTGTATAAATCGGCAATATGGCTACATATTAAATGTCTATAAATCAAATCCGTTTCTCGCCTTATAAATCACAACACTGTCATCACAAGAATCATCTTCTTTTGATGAATAAAAATCGAAACCTTGGAGTTCAAGGATGATGCAGTACGTACGTATGTACATAAAGTTAAGTTGGATTCCAAGTACGTTTACAAGTACAAATATATGTACAAGATCTTTTGTAGTTAGACACATTTTTACATCTGTAAATAAGCATTTAAGAAAAATATTTTCTCCTTACAAAAATGATATGTACATACTCATCATCCAACATGATAAGAGTTTCGAAAGAAAGTGCATATATCCTTCAAATATGTACACACGTATTTTACTTTCGATGAATTAAATTATTTCAATTGTACGTAAAAATTACATAAAACTGTCCTTTGAGATATATGCTTTACATACGTCTTATACATCTGATATTATACATAGAAACTTAAAATCAATTTACATGCATTTATGTACATACACCACTTTGAGTGCTTTTAAAATAAGAAAGAAGGACTTATGTTTGAAGTAATACTATCACAGGCACTCGGGTTGCTTTTTGTGTAGACAAACTGTAACCAAGACAAATGCCACGTATTCATGAAAATTTGCAAAGCGTTTATTGTTCTCACCTGTGTTGCTAAATTCACACTTTGCCTTCTTATGTTGTGTCACTGGCCGCCATTGAGCGATGAAAGTTATAGAACGCAGTATCTACATTAAATATTACTGTATAAAATCAAATAATTGAAGACCTAATTATGTATAGATAACAGATGTGCATACGCACACATACATGCAAACAGAAAAAGAATTCTTGACAGCCCAAGGTCACCTGGGGCAAGAAGTTGTTGTGTAACCACAGTTAAGAGGACAACAAAAAGCATAAACGAAGGGGTCCACTGATCGGTGGAAGCCTCGTTTTACATGCTGTATTTCTGATATGAAAACCAAAGAGCATAACGAGTGATCTGCGCGAGAATTAAAGTTGTAGCATAGGTGACAGAGGGTTAACTTGAAAAACCGTGTAAAATCAGCCAATCAGAATCGATTGTAAACCCGATGAACAAAGCGCTGACATTTTGGCATGAATCATATATAACCCACTTTCCACCCCATAGTATTGAGCATTCATAAGCAAGTAATGCTTATAAACAAGCATTGCCTTCTTCTATTTTGTTAGGCTGGAAATAAAATTTATTGCAGCAGTGCAAGTGTTGATTAAAAATAATGATAAGAGCAGAGAAGGCAACTATGACCTGAGTACATATGAAATAATTACTCTACGCATAGAGTTTTTTTTAATATTAAACCATTTTTTTATACAGTCTCCATTAGACTCCAAACTTTTTCAAAGAGTAGAGGCTTATTCTGAAAATATGGCTGTTACGTAGTTAATATATGAAGTGGCCCGTGGAAGAGAGAGAGCAAGAACAGTGCAGAGAAAACATTGTTGATCGCGCGAGATTCTTCATGGCAAACTTTAGTTTGACAAGACAAGGTGTAGCAACAGTGACAAAGTGTCTTTACATAAAACGAGCAGCTGAAAGATTTCCTTATGGATCACTACCTACTACTTCAAGACCAGTCCCTAAAAATTATGATATTGAATTTGCAGATCTACAATGTCAAGAGCTACCCAAAATGGGTTGTGAAGGAACATTTGGAAATGATAATCTTTAACAAAGGCAAGGAAAATGGGTACAAAATAGAGAAAACAGGCACTTGTATGCGTAACAAGATGGTCGTAATCTGTCCCTTCCTGACTATGAGCTTTTCTTTCCTTCGGAGGTAGCATGTCAGGCCCCAATAGTACAGCTGCCACTATTTTCTGTCATATTACCTTTTAAGACGCCCCTCATTATTACAAGTTGAGCCAGGAAGTCAGATCAGTATTTGCTCTTCGTGATAAATATACTCTGGGTGGTTATGGAAACCATCCTGTCGAAGAACTTGAGAAGCGATGAAGTACCTTGGTACTTAAATATTCGCAAGAAAGTTGTCCTAATCACGGTTACCCGCTATCACTAATTTGCAAACGGTGCCAAGCACTAGCAGTTGGTCATTGTACAAGCTTGGAGAATCCTTTCAAGAGGGCGAATTACTTTCTGGTGTACTACCCTAAAGACGCGGTGAAGAAGCAAAGAGACGCAAGCTTGATGGTGGATAGGGTATTCCTCTATGTACATGTTTTTTTACTTAATTGGTTTACACAATATACCTACTATGTATCCTTTATTAGACTAATAAAGATGAAGTTGATGAATTCTTTATATTTTCACAACATTCGTAAAGTAAGGATAACACTCGCTTAACAGAAATAAGTGTATCTTATCTTTCTGGTGGATACTTCACACAGAGCTAGTAGTGCTTTACTTTCATTCTCTCCTTATAAAAGAAAAATCACTATCATGTATAAAGATGAAACTTATCGGGTGCGAATATAAATGGTCGGTAAAAGGACAGAAGAGAGGTAAAACAAATCGTTCTGAAATGCAAAGTCATTTTACCACCTAAAGCTAATTCAAGAGTGGATTGAATTGACTCTTTGTCAACGTTATAAAAAGAATGACAAAGTGATTAGCCAGGTGGAATCGAGTTGCTCAAATCATAAGAATAGGTACGAGAAAATACCGTCACAGTATAAAAAACACAAATAGGCCACTTATGTATAGTGTACTACTAAATTGGGTGACCTTTGCAGCAATGATGTGACTGTATAGAAGCACTGTAATTAAATTCAACTGTTGAGACTTTCCCAGTACAGACTATCTTCAAGACAACAGGTACCCAAATAAAAAAAAAAAAAACTCGAGGTACGTATAAGATACTCAAAAAATAAATTGAGGTATGTAAAAGTTACCAAAGACTTCAAGTACATATAAAATACTCAAAGTGTCAAGTAAATTATTTTTTCATTTTCACATATTATTTAGGGGACCGACGAAGGCTCGAGTTCTTACCCCTCCGTTCCTAGCATGAGGGGTTGGCACCATGACATACCAACGGCTACAATAGTGCAAAGCACCAAGTCCTCACAAACTAGGAACGGGATAAGGAAAAAAAAAAAGAACAAAAATACGAACAAAAAAACCACCCCTTATATACTTTTTTCGAGGCGGACTGTCAAAAAAGAGTCGTCACTCTTGCCAAAAAAGTACGGCCCTCTTTTAACCAAGTATGGTATGAGAGTATAAGCTGTGTGATAAGGATGGTTGGAATATGACCTTTATACTTTTAAAATATCAGTTATGTGTTCATGATCAATAGAGTATCACTTTCTTTCATCCGCCGTTACAACAATGATCATTCTAAACTGCGGTTCAATATGCGTTATGCCGACACACAAATATTGAAAAAAGGAATGTGATACTACAAGATGATGCATTGCAGAACATCAAATCTGCAAGTGCACGTACTTTGGAGAACATTGAAAAAGAACATGCATATGATGATATTATAAATGTCTTCTTTCACATACTTGACTGAC